>VWYI01044233.1:247409-292903 GCA_013399455.1 Anthoscopus minutus
GGGCGGAACGGAGCGGGGGCGGGGAGCCGGGAGGCGCCCCGACGGCGCGTCCGCCCCGCGCCGGGCAGCGGCCCTGCCCAACGGGGGGTACCGGGACAGCCCCGCGCCGGGAAGCGACGCCCGGTAGCACCGCGCCCTCCCCGCCGCTGCATTCTCTGAGGACGCTCCGTCGCGCCCGCCTGGGGAGACATCCTTTTCCTTTTAGCCGCCGCTGGCCAAAGCTCAGAGGCTCCGGTAAACGCTAGCCTTGGCCTCCCCACGCCTGGCGAAAGTAGCCGTCGGTCCGTCCGGCTCTCGCTTCGGCCGCAGCGACACTGCCCGAGGTGTCGGTGCGGTGCGCCGCCCGCTCGGGACGGTGTGGAGAGCGCGGCGCTGCTGCGCAGGGGTTCGGTCGCGACGTCGCCGAGGGAATGCCCTCGGTTTTACAGCTTCAGTCCTGGGGACACACACGGGAAGCCCACGCGGGACCCGGTAGGTGAGAAGCGGCGACGCTTGCAGCCGGGACAGCTCTTTGCTCCCGGAGCTGCCACGTTTTCGTCAGGGTCCCGATCCCCCGCGAGCGAGTCCTTTTGTTGGGCCAACAATAGCTGGCCAAAGGTGGTGGAGAGGGAAATAGCTCCGTGCACGCATCTTAACTTCCTTTCCGCGCTGCCTCCCCTCCCGCCACCGCCGCCTGCCTGGAGAGGAGAAGTGGAGGTTTACCCGTGTGAATAAGCGTGTGGAGAACAAAGTGATGGGCACAGTATGAGGTAGATATGTTTTTTCAAAAGTGAATAACTCGCAAGCCAAGGAGGGAGCGAGGGAGCCCAGCAGCTCAAAGCCGAGCGGCAGTGACATGGAATGAGCAGCTTCACTAGTTTAGGAAGCTGGCTGGGCACATTGGCACATGGCAGGCGCTTGGGGCCCACCTTCCACAAGCGACTGGATGGTATTGAGAAAGCGCAATGCTGAGGGCTTGCTTTCTTTAAAAATAAACTGAGGCAAACCTTTGCTATTATTCTTCTTTTTTTTTTTTTTCTTTTTTTTCTGGTAATTATGCTTCAAAGGCAAAAGCTGCTGGATCCCCCCAAAACAAGTTGTCAGTTTCTGACCAAAATGGAAGCGTTCACTCGGTAAGAAAAGACGGTAAAGAGCAGAAATCAATACCTTGTTTCTGTATAGTATCGGTAAAGTTGCCAGACCATCTATTCGTATCTAGTAAAAACTTTTATACTCTCCTATTGTCTACCCGTCCCCCCCATTCAATAAAGTCTTCTGTCATTAACAGCAGAAAATATCTTCAGCACTGTGCTGCATGGTGCTGTTTGCTGGCTAAATTCCCAGCCCCGCGGCTTCCTGGGTGCCCGTGGCACAGATGTGCTTTGCCAGCAGCCCTGCTGTGCTCTCTGCTCCCCAGGGTTAAGCCTGCGTGTTCCCCGTTTGGGCACCAGGTGCCGTGGCTGTGAGCTGTTCCATGCAAGGACCGCCGGTCAAACCTTGGAAATGAGCAGCGGCTCTGCTAAGCCACTGACACCCGCTTCCAGAAGCCTAGCAAGCTCCCAGCATGGGGACAGCCACACTGGTGCAGTGTTGAGGTCTTAAACATCTCCCTCCAGGCTGGTGGGCTGTGTGGCTTTTGGGCCTCCTTGACTGCAAGCCCAATCCTCCATCCTACAAACCATCCACTGGACTCCGGGCACAGAGGGAAGCAGCATCCCATTAACCTTTCATATGGATGCCTGGAAGGACCCCGGCCTCTGGATACCCCAGGGCTGCTGTGAGGTGTTGGGGAGTTCCCTTAGCAGTACCTCAGTAGCTGTATGGAGCACTGGGGAGATTGGCTGAACACCTCAGCATGCTCCTGGGATGGGAAAACTTCCTGGCTGGCAAATACTAACAGCTGCTTATTTTTCAAGCATGTGTTTTGTGAGCGCATGAACGCTTTGAAGCTGGAGGCATCTGAGACTCACTCCACAGTTTGTCTTTGAAAGGACACACACAAAAAGCCATTTTCCCCACCAACACCACTGCTCAGAGGAGGAAAAATGTTTCATTGAAATCCAGTGGTCTCTGTATGCCTGTATCTGCTGTGTGTGCACACACTCAGAGTTAAAGTCAAAGGCAAAGGGTGGTTTATGTCAGCACTGGGTTTAGCTCTACTCTCCCAGAATAAGATAAATGTAAGTGATGAAGAACTCCTGGGGCTGGCTGAACTCATTTTGTATTCAACACTGCCTGGCCCTTTTCACTTTCTTTTCTCCCTCTCTTTGTATGTTCAAGCCTACTTGAGTTTCTTTTTTTCTTTTGTAGAAGTTGGTTCTTTTGAAGCAGTTCGAGGCACGCCCTGCTGCAAAGGGACTTCACGGGAGTCGGAAACACAGGCACACCGGTCTGAAACACTTACTGTACAATAGCAGGAATGTAGGAAGCCTTGAAAATGAATCTGCTCTAAGCAAGTGTCAAAGCTTTCAGACGAAAACAAACTGAACTTATCCCCATATCTTTATGCATATTTTCCCCCCAATCCTCCTTTCTTCTCCGCCCCCCTTTCCCCCCTGCCAGCCTGGTTAAGGGCCCAGGCAGCAACTTGGGGTCAGGAACATACTAGTGTTACAGAAAAATGGGTTACAAAAGGGGGAAAAGCAGACTTGCAAAATGCCTCCTCTATGTCTGCCAGAGACATTTTGAAAACACACAAAGCACATGGGTCAGTCCTCATTCTGTACTCAACAGTCTAATTGCTCATTCAATCCCATTTTGAGATCAGCCAGCTTCTCTGCAGGCATCATCACTGGTCAGAAAGTATTTTATTCCTTCTCTTCCCTTGCCCTACTTTCCCCACGTGTTCTCCTGTTCCCTCCTTTCCTTTTGAAAAGTATGTGGGGGGACACAGCCCTCTTTGTACCTCCCCTGGTCTTCAGGCAGTAAAACCCACAAGAGACCAAGGCGTGAGTGTTGCTTACTGAAATCAGGTCATCCTCACTGAATTCTCAACTGCACCCTGCCCAGGCCTTGTGCACGAGAAGGGAAGGGGAATTTCTGCCCTCCCAGTGGCTGGCCTGCTCCCTAGAATGGCAAACCCCACCTAGGACCTACTACAAGCACAAAACGTCAATGCACAGCTGAACTATTTTCAGTGTCTTGGACTGCATCATCAGAATATTCACCCAAATAAAGTGTTCATACTTATATTATTCAGAGCAAGATTGCTTTAAGCAGAAAAGGGTCCAGCAGCAAATGTTTCTTAGGCTTCTTTTATGACCAGTGTCTTATGTCAAATGTGTTTTAAATACGCATAAGAAGTGATGACTGCAAGGAGTGCAAAAGCCCAGGCACCTGGGAAATCAGGTACCCTGATTTCTGAACCCTGCTCCTTTTCACTCAGGACAACAAGGACCATGCTGCTGCCAAAGCAGATATGCCCTCATTTCTGCAGAGCTATCTTCCTGGGCACATTGTTACACTTACCCAGTGCCATTTGCTTCAGCTCTTGGAGGGCTTGTAGAACTAATTCCCATTTCTTGGTGACATTTATCTCCATAAATATCTATGCCCTGGGGCTAGCCCTGTGGGCACTTGCAGTTGTGTACAGCTAATTCTAGTCCAAGTACCTCCACTGCCTCCATGAGAAATGCAAAGCATTGGTATAACAATACTTGCCCACCTCCTGGGGCCGTTGTCAGTCCTAATGAGTTCAGCCTGGATACAGTTGGAAATCTTATCTATGGAATTTATACCTACAAACATTTTTCACATTTCTTTAAATGGCTACAGCTGTTATTGAGACATTAATTTATGCTCATATCTTAAAAATAAAAGCTTCATATTCAAGAAAGCACCACTCATAATTTTCCTTTTCTCATTTTGTTTTAAACCCTTTTTTGTTTTGTACTCAGCTTGGTAAGGAGGTTCCACTAAAACTGCTAAATGCCTTCAGTCCCACCGAAGTCTTGGACAGCTGGGGCACTTGTCAGCTGTGGGGCACTTTGAACAAGGATGTTATTCCAGGTGTAGCTTGTTCACCCTTTAGAGCAGGAACAATTCTGCAGAGCCTGTGCATGCTCACAGGCACCACCCACAGGTGCATCGTTTTAGTTACTCTTGAAATGAGCAATAAGAGACCCCTGCTTTATGAACAAGTGCTTTCTCACATGCTTTCATTAGGCTGCTAGTTGATATGTTTTACTAGTATAAATCTCTTAACCAACAAAATTACCACTGTGATTAACAGTTTTAGAGTATATGATCAATACTTAGTTTAAGATCAGAGAATTAACATCAATCCATCCAATGAAACAATATATTTCCTTCAAATCACATCTGGTCATTTCCTCTTGCTCTCAAGGTCTCTTGCACAAGAGCCCAGAGAGTGTAAGTACTCCAGATTTGCTGGCACTAGATTTATTTTTTTTAACTGATCACCTTAGCATTCCCTTTTTCACTGTCACTTTTGTGATTTGTTCTGGGAAAAGATTCAATTCATAGCTTGAGGTATAAATGAAAAATTTAGCTTGCAGGCTCTCTCTCTGTGACATAGTAGTAACAAATAAGTAAACAAGAGAGAGAAAAAAATAACAGCTGACATGTAAGCAAGAGAAAAATAGAAAAAAAAAATCAACATTTGACACAGTCTGCTTTGCCTCTCAACAGCAGCATTACTTGAGCAGTAACGTGGGACAGTAGGAGGTTGCTTCAATTGTACTGGGCCTTCGATCTGCTGTTCTCACATCCATCACCCACAAAGGTCTTGGCAATCAGGCAGCCCAGTCCCTGAAGGAGGTTTCTTAGCTGTGGAAATGCCAGCCTGGAATCTGAACCTTTGTAGGGTCTCCTGAGAAGGGAAGGTCTCTAAAACGTGAAGAGTAAATATTTACAGTCACAGAAGCCAAAACAATGTAGAGAACAGTGGTCCTTCTGAAGGGAGAAAAGCAAGTGAATGGACCCAGTCTGGTGCTGATCAGCATCTCACATAGATCCCTAAGAGATTAGTATTTCCCCAAGAAAACCTTGTCAGCCAAGAAAAAATACTACTTTGCCATTTATGGGAAATCTTCTCATTTAATCCCTGAGAGCCAAAGGGCACAAGGCTTCTAGGAACAATCCATTTCCAACACAACATAGCACCAACAGAGCTTTCAGGAACTACCCCTGTAAAAGGCTGTGAAAAGGACATCTTTTAAAGAATATCTTTCTAAAGACATCTTCAGCCAGTCCACTACATTGTAAATTAGTGTGTCTTAACAGTTCCTAGTTGTTAAAAAAGCAGAACCATTCTTTTTTTCCCCTCCTTCATGTGGCTGAGACTGAAAGACATACACAAAAATTAAGCATTAAAGAGGATTAAGTTTTAGGGACACCGCAAAATTCCAAGCCATGCAGAACATTCTTCCCACTCTATTAGACATCAGACAGCTTCAGCAGAGTGTTGCAGTGCCTGTGACAGTGTCCTCATGTGTTTTGTCCAAGCAGCAATGCTCAGCTGCAGTCCTGTAGCTCTTGGGAAGCAGTTCTCCTGTGGCAGTAGGCTTGCAAAACCCTGACTGCAGCAAGACCTGTACCTCTGACACAGCCCTGAGCTGCAGAGCTGATTGGTCTGGAGAGGGAGGGAGACTTACAGACGTTTCCATTTTTCAGGCATGCATGATGATTTGACGTCCATAAAAGTTTTAGAAATTGCCAAAGGATGAAGCCTGGTGTTGATCTGCAGTGAGCAAGAGCTCTGTTGAGGCAGAAGGTGAAACTAGACACAGCTGATGCCTGCTGAAGCCAGGTACTTGACAGCTTTCACCAGGAACCCACAGTTTGCAGTAGTCTGGGTGTATGGCTCTCACATCACAGGGGTCACAGATCAGCTCACTGAGAACCCGACTGGCTCAGTTTTGGAGGGAGGAATGGCAGGAGTAACCAGCATCTCACCCTGCCTGGTTCATGAAGTAGAAACACCCACCTCTTGCTTCAAGCATGGGTGTTGCACCCACACTAGGAGGAATTAATTATCTGTGCTGTAGGCCTCTGTGCCTTTACACCCCAGTGAGAGCACGAGGTGACATCCATGGGAAAGCAGCACACAAGCAATGTCCAGCCAAAGCTACTTTGCTGAACAAAACCCTGCTGCCTCCACGGGTGCTTGCGTGCCCTGCCACAGCCGCCTGGGATGGGCAGGCGGGCATTTTTCCTCCCGCCTCTCCCAGGCTGGGGGCTGCTGCTCGGTGGGCGCGCTTCAGAGCCCACACCACAGCACTGAAGGTGCCCCCAAACGCGTCGCCCTGCCCAGACGGCGGCGAGGCCACCACCCGGTCCCCTCGGGTGGGGTGTGCGCCCCGGGGCTGCCCCGCTGCCGGCAGCAGGTTGAATATTGTAGGTGTGGGCGATTAAAGTGTCGCCGGCACAATGGCGGTCTGTGTCCCATTCGCCACGCCCGGGCTCCTCTTTGGAAAGCGCACACAAGAGGTGACAGGGCGCTGGCCCCCGCCATTATCCTAGCGGCATAGCGGCGCGGCCCGCCGCGTTTCCCAGGAAATGGCGCGGCCCGGCCGCCGCGGGACCATCGCGGCCGTGCACGGCTCCGCGATCCCCCCTGCCCTGCCCCGAAACGGCGGCCCCTTGAGGGGGGATGGCGAGCGCCTGGCGAGGGGGAGCCTCAAGGCCACTGCCGGCGCTCCCGGGGCACTCTCCGGGCACAGGAGCCGCCCGTCCCGTCGAGGCACCAGCGGCACGGAGCGGGGCCCGGCCGCCGCCGTGAGGGAGCCGGAGGCGGTGCCGCAGCGCCACCGCCCGGGCCGCGCCCGGCATGGCAGGGCCCGCCGCTCCTTCCGCGCCGCTCCTCTGCTCCTCTAACCAGCGGCAACAGTGCTCTCACCCCGTGTTTTCCTTCTTTCCTTGCCAGATTTTCTTTATTTTCGTTTTGTTTTTGTTTTTGTTTTGTTTTGTTTTTGCTAGGGTGCCCACCATGAACTCAGGAAGTGTGTGGCGAAGGATATAGATCTGCATGCAAATGCCCCACACCTGCCACTTCCTAACGTGGCTTCACCCCCTGAAATAGAGATTTGTGTCTCTGCTCCAAGTTAACTTCTATTTATACACTCCAGTGAATTACTGTATGCTGTGAGTAATAAACCCTCTCTCTGTAATGCCATGAGTTTATTCACTGGCTGGGAGTTCTGGAAAAAAAATCCGCTTCTCTCTGTCAATACTTATGGTATAAATGTTTAGGAATATTTAGGGACATGTTTTCTCTTTTCAAACAACTCGTGTAAGACACAGCAGACTTAATATATATGGGTATAGACCTACATTTGTCAGATGATGTAGAAAGTCTTAAAAAGTGAAGACCACAGTGATATTTATTGAAGACAATAAATGTGTCTTTCAAAAGTCAGATTTCCAGGTGTATCCCTTCTACCTATCTTTTATCTTGATGGAAGAAAAACAAAGCTCCCTGTGTCCCATATCAGCTCTACTTTCTGTATTGTATAGATGGGCTGGCAGGGTAATTTTCTAATCATATAAAGGGGTTTATGGAATTCTGTTTTGTTGGCAGGGAGGAGGAAAGAAAACTTAATCTGCAGTCTCCTAAACCTGGGAAGTCATAAAACCAAGCAACAGCAGATAGGATTCAGAAAAGTCTGTAAAAGTTAGAGCAAGACAAACCATTCCAGTGTTGCCTGAGCACTATTTCATAAAGTAACATGCTTTCCTGCTACACTACATCAATTTCTTGCTGTGTTTGCTGTCATGCCGCAGAGACCATTCCTTAAAAATGTGTCAGATAGAGTAGCAAGCAACCACATTATTAGCTTTGTTCACAGTATTTGCTTTCTTTCTCCTGTTCCCCCGTGTAAGCAAAAGAATTAATTAGTAACAACATGGGTCAGCTATGATTACTCTTACTGTGGTCCACAGTGAATATTCATATCCAGGGAATATTCAAAACCAAACAAGACCTCCCCACTGTGTGTGTGAAGAAGCATGTCCCTGGCCAGTGGGGGAGAAAGGCAAGCTTACCAGCAGTGGCAGGGCTACAATGCACTCACATAGCTGCCTGCTCCTCCTTTTTTCACCCCTGGTATTTGACAAGGACATGAGTGAGAATGGCAGAATGCAGCAAATGTAACACACAACCCACAAAAAAAGTGTTTTGTTTTTTTTTTTCCCCAGCTATGCTTTTCATTTCTAGCAGCTGTATGTTATTTACCACCTTCTCACTCTCAGTAAAAATGCTTGTGTCTGGATCTTCTGGGTGTTTCTGGCTGTGCTGAGTGGGAAGAGAGGGTCTCTTTACAATCTAGGGGAGTAAGTGACACCTCTGAATCTTTCTTTGAGTGGCAACAAAAATTAGATTCATGTGGAGCACTTTCCTATACGTAGAAGGAGAGTATGATATTTCCAGTCCTGTAGTACCAGTGTGGTGGACCAGGATACTGCAGCCTATGTATCAGAGCTGCTGCTGCAGCCCCAGGAGGAGGGAAAAGTCAATCAAAGCTCAGCTATCTATTGGGCAGCCAGGTGTGAACCCTCAAATTAGGGGTGGGTGTGTGTGTCGACAGGTTTTTGCCCTGAAATAATAGCCCAGAAGGACTAGGAATAGGGGCTGGGGTCAATTCATGACACATTGTCTCTGCTGCTCCTTCCTCTTCAAGAAGGGACTCCTTGCACTCTTACCATACTCCAGTGCAGGGTCCTCCCACAAGGGACAGTTCTTCATGAACTCCTCCAGCACGTGTCCCTTCCATGGTGTGCAGTCCCCCAGGAACAGAATGCTCCAGTGAGGGTTCCCCACAATGTCTCAAGTCCTGCCAGCAAACCTGCTCCAGCATGGGCACCTCTCTCCATAGCTCCTTTCTCCTGACAGAACCTGCCAGGGGTCTGCTCTAGCATGTGCTTCCCACAGTTTTCCTCTGAGAATGATTTTCTCTCCTGTGCTATTCTCCAGGGGCTGCAGGTGGATCTCCACTCCACCTTGGACCTCCATGGGCTGCATGGGCACTGCTGCCTCACCATGGGCTTCACTGCTGGCTGCAGGAGAATCTGCTCCAGTGGTGGAGTAGCTCCTTCTGCTTTTTCTGCCTACGAGAGGTCTGCAGAGCTGTTTCTCTCGCCCATTCTCACCCTCTCTCCCGATGGCAATTGCTCCTGGGCAGTAACATTTCTCCCTTATTAACTCTGTTATCCCTGAGGCACTAACACCATTAGCTGTCTTGTGCAGCGGCAAGTCCCTCTTGGAGCTGACAGTCATGAGGTCTCTCAGGCATGGAGGAAGCTCTGGGCAGCTTCTCACAGAAGCCATCCTTGTAGCCCCCCTCACTGCCAAAATATGGCCCAAACCAAACCCAAAACGGCTCTCATTTACTTTACTGCCACATCAGATGCTGCAGGGGCCAGGAGGGCAACCTAGGGAAGCACCTGCAGTGGTGGTTACTTCAGGAGCTTGATAACTGTCTCATGCACCCCCAAAATCTTTCATTAATTAATGGGCTTGCCCCTTTTAACTCTTTATTTTGATTTGGAGGGTCAGTCTTTTAATGGATGATAGCTAGATTTGCAAATAAAGCTGTTGTTAATTTTGTTCTGGCATGGTGCAGCACTCCCTTATCCCATCTTGTGTTGGTGCATCACCCCCTTAGAACAAAGAATGGGACACAAGTGTTTACTTTTTTTTTAAGAAAGAGGAAAGATTATCATGCACTGGAAGAAATGTTTGCCATACTAATGCTGGTAGGAATAATTAGCTACAGAAGCACTGAGCTGTGATGCTGTGGTGGAGGAGCGTCCTTTGCTTGCTGGGCTGCAGGTAGATGGCTTTTTCCACTGGTATGGCAGTTATTGATCCCAGAAAACATTTGTTTTTCCCCTTACAGCAGTAAACTGGTTCTGAGATGCTGAATTCTTCCTTCTGTTCCAAATTTCCCATGTGGCCCAGAGTACAGTAGTTTTAACGACTTGACAGTTTAGTTTTCCAGCTGTGATTTTTTTTTTTTTTTTTTTTTTATGTTGCAGAAATAGATTCCATAGCACACACAAAGTATTACACCACTGTGATGAATGGGACTGGGTGGCACAGATTTTGTAAGTCTTGACAGGTAGTATACTTATTTTTATAACTACACCCCTTGGAAAGTATTTTCTTTCTAAATTAAGCTCTTGGTTCTTGCAATTTTGAGGCATTGGTAAAATTTTTATGTGTAGGACTTTTTAAAGCTATGAATTACTTCCCCTGCTCGGACCTTCTTTTGGGCTCCTATTTCTGACCTCATGAATGATGCCTTGGGTGAGATATAACAAGCTGATAGATTGTGATGATATCTCCACAGTTGCCCACTGCTGTTGATGGGACACAAGGATGCATGTGTTCATGTCCCAGTGTTCATCAAGTATTTTGTCTGTGACTCAGATTAAGGGGCAGAGACTTGGTTTTGACATGTATTTCAAAACAGCTCTGCAGAGTGAAGAGGAAACATTAATTAGTACTGGGAGAAAAGCAGTTACAGCAGACTTGTATTGGTGTGATGCCTTTGTTGTTTTTTTTGTTACCTACAGCCACAAGCAGGCACAAAGGAAGATGCTTTACTTTTCATGTCATCAGCTTAGAGCAGAGTTAAGAAATTAAACTTTTTGGGGGCTTTAACCTCCCGTAAGCTGCAATGACCCAGCGAGTGTTCACAGAAAGGATGTTCTCATCACTTCATAGCATACTACGTAAGTAGGAAAGAAAGATAAAAAGATAATCTGAAAAATCTGATTTGTTCAGGGAAACAATCCTAGTACTTTTTTTGGTGAAGTCAAGAGGGAGACCCAGGGAACTTTGGCACTGGTTGTGCTGCAGCTGTGTCCCTCAGGGCTGCAATCATTCACTTGGTTGGCTCAGCAGAACTATTTATCTCAAGGCATACACTGCTGGTCAACAGAAACATCTTTATAGGTGATTCCTTGAAATCAGATAAATGTGTTTTCTTCCACTGCTCACTTTTTGTTTGTAGCTGGTATCTCAAAAAGGTTGTATAACTGCAGATACCATGCAAACAACTCATCTTTATAAACAGCTGGCTTGTATCTCCAGTGGAGTTACTGCAGCAGAAACACTTGACAGTGTTTAACACTATTACTTCCCTGGAATTTCTTGTAAAGAAAGGGAAGTGTCATGTAGGGTTCACTGTGATGTAGCCCATTATAGAGAGTACATCTGTCATATCTGTAAAACTACCTGGCTCTAGAGAGGTGTGTCTGTGAGTGTGACAGGGACACTGTGCCTCTATTTAGGTGAATGATCCCCTGAATGCCTGCTAAGCTTAACAGAAAATTTTAACAGGTCAGGAATATTATTTAAGTGAATAAAATACACTGAATGTAAAAAGCCAGGAGACAAACTGGATGGTGCAAGTTAAATTGTTATGGCTGATGTTATTGCAACACAGCTTGCTAATGACTAGGTCATTAGTTTAAAATGTTAAAGAAACTTAAAGATTGAGAAAGCCATCATGAATGAAACATCAGCTACCTTCTCTCACACTAAAACTTTTGCTTTAGGCAAGGTTTGTCCAGTATCAGAGAAAATTAACCTATGTGCAAATAAAGATGGCAAATAGTGATTCTATAAAAATAAATGCCATGCTCCAAGAAAATTGTCATATTATACTAAAACAGATGAAAGGGGGATGCAGTATTTCTAAAAATGACACCCCATACATGTTAGTGCTAAGGAACTCTAAACTTATTCTCCAAAATGCTGTTCATAAATGCTCTCTGAAATCTAAGCCTGACATTGGTAAACCATGGTGTTTTCCATAGATGCTCTTCACTGAGCCGACTCACAGCAACCTGAGGAACTCATCCCATCTCCGTGGGCTAAAGCCCTTCAGTAGCAGTGCAGCAAATCCATGAGTACATTACCTTGCTGTAGGCTGAAAATCCCACAGCACTCAGCAAATGAACAGGAGGAAACGCAAGTTTAGAAAACAATTTTATTAGACAAATTATTTAGACAAATTATACACAGAAAGCTCTGCCACTTGTAACTGAGGCCTCCAAAAAGTGTTTTGTGTATCTGTATAATAGGCAACACATCAAAATAGGCCTATTTTAAATATTGTACATGGTTAACAGGTTTTTTAATAGCTAAAATCACTGCAACATCTGGTATGTCCCTACGTAGCTTGTTGGAAAGAAATTTTCTTTTTTTTTCCTTTTTCTTTTTTTTTCTTTTTTTTTTCTTTTACTCAGAAGTGTGAATGAGTTCATGAATGTTACAAGGGGGAAGCAAGTTGTGCATGCTTTTAGACACTTGCTACCCTGGAAACAAAATGGCCTTTTGCACGATAAGAATTGGTTCTGCCTTACACAGTAGACAATATTTGAAGATTTAGTACAAAAAACAGTGACAGTACAAGATGCTCCCCCAGAACAGAATTAGCATCAAAATAGAATAGATCTGAAGAATATACCTTTTAATTTATCCTAAAGCAAATCACATAGGCTGATTCCTATTAATCTTAGCCAAAGAATGAGTTAGATTAAAATAAGTGTATGGTTGCATTAAAAAGAAAACCAAACCAAAAAACTCACAGGATAAACTGCTTGCTTTCTACTTAACCGCATTTTTAGTTTAAGGATTACAAATTGAAAGCTCTTCCTATGTTTCTAACAGGTAAACAGTGTTACTTGAAAAAGCTGGTGCCGAAGAGGGCACTGGTTTTGCTCTCACTGCTGTTCTTTTTCTTGCTTTATACAGTTGGCACTAATGTAAAAAATACATAGCTCCTCTAAGTCTAACTTAACATAGAAAGGGTTAAACTGTTCATATTTTTTTCCCTTAGAACAATACGTGATTATAATTAAGGCCACATCTGTGTCTCTTGAGGGCTTTATTTTTTTTTTTTCCTCCAATAATGCCTTTATTGTATTGATCAACTGTGCTGACTTGGAAAAGTATTTACTGACCTTTGATCCACGTTTAACTGCTCTAGAGCTGTATCAGTTGTTCATGAACATGGTATACCTAAAAGAGAGTTCCATTTGTTTAATTAATTAAAAGGAAAATTGTCAAGATTAGCCTTATAGAATGCTCAAAAGCCAATGCAAAACCTAACCAAAGGAGTTACATCTAGGTACAAATGTTAAATTGCCCTGGATGCTCTAATAGAAAAGTATAAAATATGCTCTGTTGGCAAACGATGCAAGTCAGAATAACGTTAAAGCAACCTGTCTTTTCTAAATGAAAAGACACCCTGCACTGTACATCTCTCCTGTATACAACACATTTTTACTAAAGCTTTATTAAATTAATTGCAATAGCAACGGCTGCCATTTTATAGCTATATATACATGTATATATATATACACAGATACCTGTGTGTGTATATGTGTATATATATATATGTATGAGATACTAATTTATTTAAACACAACAGAGGCTTCTGCCATATGATACAGTTTACTGTACATAAGAAAAAACTTTTAACACTGTACAATCACGTAAAGGTCAAATGCACTGTTGCAGTGCAAAACTAGATTTAACTGTAGTCTTTACTGGCATAGTAATGGCTTTTTGTAATCCTACAAAATTGCATTCTTATATCATGGGGCCTGAATGATCTTTGAACTTCATTTGTTTTCCTTTCTTCTTTTTTTTCTTTTTTTTTTGTCTTTTTGCCTTTTTTTTTTTAAATTTTCCTTTTTTTAAACTGCAGGGTTTGCCTTTGGTCCACAGTTAAAAGGACACACAGCAGTGGAGCGCTGACTAGATGCAGCAGAGTACATGAAAAATATTCAGTTATTGCAATTATAGTAAAAAAAGGTGGTGGGGGAGGAGGAGCAAATGCCCTTCTGTAAAGTAATCCTCAGGGTTTTCCTATGCATGAATTGCTGCTTGTTTCCTATATTTAAAGTATATGAAAAGCCTGAAGTAACCAAAACCTAACATGGTGATAAACTGAAGAATAAGTGATTCAAGTAGTACAGAGAATAAGGGGAGGCAGAAGAGACCAGACTGAGAAAGCAGAGGAGGAGGAGGAGTTGCTACTAATAATTCTGATTCTTAAATAAAATAAAGAAAAAAAACCCCAAAACAACCCCTGAAAAGAAAAAAAAAAACCCAAACAAATTAAAAAAAAAACCCAACCCAAACCACAACCTTCAAAACCAAAACAATAAGGAAAAGAAGAAAGGTTACATCCATGTTAGTCCCACAATATTACAGCTGCTCCTTGCAAAGGGAGTCCTAAATAAGAAACAGTGAAGAAACTTGTTCTGATGCTCAGATGGAGGTGCCTCGGTCCGGGTCACTACCGATATTCAGGCCCAGGGTAGGAGTTGGTTGGTAAGGGATAGATGACATTGTTTTGATGGGGCTTCTGAAAAAGCCCCCGTTGGGTGCCCTGTGCCTGAAAGGGCCAGTTCGGTGCTCGGGCACACTGCCAAAGGAGAATCCCGAGGCGGCTTTAGCAGACAGCGTGCGGCTCAGAGTCTGGATCTGCTCTGGTATGAAGGTGGTTGTGGTGATGTGAGTGTTCCTGAAGTCACTGATTTGCTCCAGTGCCTGACGTGTGGGTAAAGTGTCAATGTCCAGCGGGGTCAAGTCAATTGATGAGGTGGAGAACTGTTTATGGGGACTGTCGTCGTCTGTGCAGAGGCTGTTCACGCGCCTGTGGAGGTGCTCCAGGTCAATCTCCTTGTCGTCCTGGGGAATGAGAAAAACAAGAGGCACCACTCACCATCGCCATTTGTGCTGGGCTGAAGTTTCACGGGGTGATCAGCACTGCTCGGGGAGCACAAGGCACAATTAACTAGAGCTGGCTCTTGGTTGATGGTGTTCCTGAATGTCACCGGTGAACTCTCCCACCGCCTGAAGCCAGGTGGGCAAAGCCAAACTGAGACAGACCCTTACACCACAGCTACCTTCAAACCCTGGATCCAAACAACAAAACTCAAAGCACCACCGGTAGATTTTCAGGAAAAGGCAAGCTCAGAGCTAGGTGGGTTAGACTAGCAACAGCTGAATAAAAGTAAACTGCACAGTCTAAAATGCCTGGAATGATGCCAGTTCTTCAACTCTGCAATGAGAACTAAATTTGGATGTCAACATGGGAGGCTCTGCAGGATCAGGTTGCCGTCTTTGCCATCCTCTCAGTGTTTAAGGAAGGGCTAGAAACTTCCCAGGTTCCCTTTTGCCTTTATAATGTAAATTGTGGTATAGAAAAGCTGAACGCACATAGAAGAAACCCCAAGCACTGGTGACTCATTGACATTGCACAGAAAGGAGTACACCAGATAATTTTAAATTACAATGCCAACAGAGGGATTAATTATCTCCTTACCTACAAAGAAGCAATTCCATCTTTTCTGATGGAATTATACTTTTGTGGGTGAGAAGAGAAGGCAGCCTGATGTATTATAAGGTGTCATTGCTTCTCTTACCTCTGTCCCTTTTCCTTCTTAAATCTCTCTTCTCAGAGAACGCAATTAAACAGGTTTGTTATAATTGAGAAATTAAATGCATTGAAGTTAAAAAAGAGGAGAAAGCCCTAGGTGACCCAATAAATCACCTGTGTTGTACATACATATTTCTGCTGAACTGCAAAGCTTAATTCAAAGCAGCATTAAGTACACACGTACAGGGATATTCCCTCAGTCTAAGTAGTGCAGCTCATTCAGAACAAAAATCAATTTCAACTAACCTTAAAATTTACCTTAATCTCTGTGAAATTTACTGGCTCTTCCAGGCCACTAGAAACACTCTAGGACCTCACAGATGATAATTAGGCAGCCGATAGATGTGCACTGATTACTTCCAGCCTTGGTTACTGAAATTCATTGACTGGCTTGATCCAGAGCTCCCCAAATCAATGGAAAAACTCCTAGTATATCGAATGGGCTTGAGATTCCTACTTTCTCTAGGAATGAAGTCAGGCACTCTGAAAATGTCCACATCTAGAGCAAACTGCAGGAGTTCACCTACTTAGCAGAATGGATCACTGAACATTTGTGCTGGCACCATGCCGGACACAGCCTGACTGGAAGGAGACTGAGAAGCCAGCTCCCCTCCAGGACTGCACCCTCCAAGGGCAGGCACAGGGAGACAAACCAGGGAAAAAGGGGAAGGGAACAGGGCATCAGGGATCTCCCAGGGACTGGATGATCACTGATCACAAGGGCTTTGGTTTGAGCTCATCACAGGAAGGAAGAAATGCAGTGCTCGTTTCTTGGACTTAGCTTTCTGTCTATTTTTTATTCACAGGTGGACATAGACATGGATGCACATAACAACCACACAGGTGACATCAAATCCAAACGCATTCACCAAACGCTATCTCCTAAAAAAGATTTGGAGCTGCATATGGATGCAGGAGAACTGGGGCCACATCAGAAGCTAAAGAAATATACAGAGGCTCAATTAGTGTGTGCAAGTCATGACTATGTCTCCGAGGGACAGTTCTAAATATTTTCCTTTTTTTTTCCTGGTTTGTTTTTGTTTGTTTGTTTTTAATTTTGAAAAAACAAACATACAAATACTTTGTAATTTAAAATGCCAATTGGGAAAAGATTGGAATTTCATAGTTTCTGAGCCTCTAAGAGTAACTCAAAATAGTCCTCTTTCTTTTACAGAGATGCATTTGGGGCTAGGGTCAGACCAGTGAAAATATATAAGCGGTGATAATCTCCCATGCTTAGCCCACAACCCAATCTCCACCCAACTGATACACCAAAATGAGACCCACTCACAGTAAGATTGTGCATATCTCCATAATATGATCTTTCCTCTTCTCTCTTGTGTGATCAGTAGTGAAATATTCAGCAGTTTTCACATTTAAATTATCATCAGGCTTCAGAGTCAACATCCCATTGAGATTACTGGGGCGGTTCATAGTTCTCTCAGAGCTACTGTTTAAGGCTGTCTGCAGACTCAGGCAGACATCAGTGAATGGGTTACTTCTGGCACGTGACTGAAATGTTATCTTCGCAACCATTAGACAATTTTTTTCAGTATAAATGCTTGCATTCTGGAGCACAAGATGGCAGCCACCAGGAAAAAGGGTTGGCTTGCTGACCACAAACTGGCCCAATCTGACCCCCGATTCTGGACTAGTGGCCTGGAAGAGCCAATGGATTTCATGGAAGCTAAAATGAATTTTAAGAAAGTTAGTTAAGATGTATTTCTTTGCTGAAGGACCCCCACATCCAGGATAATGGGGACATTCAGCACATACGTCCACGTTAAACTCAGTTTTGAGCCAAGCTTTTCAATTTAACGTTGAGATGAGCGTTTAAATGCTAGGATAATGACCATATAATAAAGATCAAGGAGGCCAAATTATACCATTTGTGGAAAGTATACACTTGAATTTCTCAGCATTTGAAAATCGAAATAGAAAATTTTATACTTGTGTAAAATATCTGTGTTGGTGTTTTTTCCTTTTCCTTTGTTATTGATTTTCATGTTTTGCACCAGATAAAGTATGAGGTTCTGAAACTTTGGGTAAACAGCAATCAAGTAAATTTTAGTGTTTTAAAATAATTTACCAGGTGAAACTACATGGTTTCCATTCCTGAGAAACCCAATTTAGAGACTAGAGATTCCTTTTTTTTTTTCCTTTTAATAATGGTCCGGTCCAGATCTTGAACAAAAAAGAAAAAAAAAAAAGAAAAAAAAAGCTTGGGAATTAAAACAGGCAAGAAAAGATTAAATGTATTTTAACATCAGTGCCAATGTTGTCTAATTAGGTGGTGTAATTAATCCTGCCTGATTAGACAGCATCAGATTAGCAGGAATAAGCACAATGGAGAAACTGCAGAGAAGGCAAGATCACTGCACACAAAATAACAGCAAAACCCCACAAGCTACACAGATGTGCCTAAGCTAGACAGGCAGAAAAGCTGCATTTGATAGCGCTATGTTAAAGCTCGTATTTAGGTTCAGCTTTGGGTGTTGTTTCCAAGGATATTTTAATAAATCACATTGTCCCCAATTTCTTTTTAACATTTTGTCGAGGTAAAAATTATGTATATAAGAAATTTGGTGCAAAGCTGCACAAGGCTCAGATGGCTGGTAGAGGGACAGGTAGATTACAACAGGAAGGAAAGCATTACACATGCAGGTGTAGAAGCAAACTCATCTCAGGTGTAAAATAGCATATTTCTCTGTGGCATTTGTACAAGATTTTCTGAAACAAGACTGTAGCAGGTTTCAGAAATAAGTCCGGCCTGAACCTGAAAAATCTCATGTAGTCTTGCTTCCCTGGACTTCAGATGAAATAACAAGAACTGAAGTTCATGGAAATCTCAAGATCTTAATGTTTCTGAAAACGGGGACAAGTTTATTCAAGAAGCTAACAGCTGATTAAAGGGGTACATTTTGAAAATGAATTTTATGAGACTCAGCCACTGAGCTTAGGAGATGTATTTTTCAAGAAGCAGCCAAGACACCTAGTGAGAATTAGCTGTCACCAATGGGAACAATGAACTAAATATTGATGTATTAATAATGTACTATTCCAGAAGTAACAATTATGTTTTACTCAGAATAGTTGCATATTTATATAACATCAATATACACTTATTTTTATTCAAGCTTTTCTAGAAAGAATAGCTAGAAAGATTTTGAGGAACATCATTTACCTTAAAAAAATCAGGAAGCTAATGAAGTCTGAATCTGAATTTGATTCCCCACCCTCTCTAGTGCTATAAAGTCAAGGCAGCAAACTTTATGGTGCATTAATATTCCCCAGGAGGAATGGAGGGTCTAATACCTCTTTTGATGGAACCCGGGAGCCTTTCCTTTTATTCCACCACGTTTCCAACATTGCAATGAAACAGGATAGGACAATCCCTGCAGCGAGGATGCAGAAAACACCTGCAAAACTTTTTATGTCCAGGGCACCTCCTTTCTGTTTGGTATCCACAGATGAGTAAAGATCACACTGACCGTTCTTCGGCCACCACTTATGCTTCAGTACATCCATGTCGCCATTCTGCTGCAGCTCCAAAATCCTTGGGGAGAAAGCACAGAGTCAGGGGTTACAGTGAGGCAGTGGAACCTGAGAGTGTGAGGGTGTAAATCTGACTATGACCTTTCCATGTGTCTTGGAAAGCCCAGCAGCAGATGAACCTGCACAGACTGATTTAGCCAGAAAAGAAAGCTTGGGTATGGGCTTGGCTGTTCCACTGAGAATATGGAGATCTATGTTCCACTCCAGATACAGCAAAGCACCCAGAACTCTCTCTCTCTACTTCTTTTAACAACCTCAATGAAAATTCTATGCTTTTTATAATTCACTATATTTTCCCAATCAGCTTTTGCTAGTCTAGGTTAACTGACTTTCATAGTCCATTATATATCTGACAATATTTTGCATTCTAATCATTGGAGAAGAGATATTTCAATTTAAAAAATCAGAAGGAATATACATTTCAGATTTATCGCCTTACACATGACGTAGTAATGATGTAAACTGATCTTTGTTGGGTTACCTACATTTGCTGCTTTGGAGAGGGAGCAAAGCCATCCTCTTGCAGTCAGTGATGACCTAAACTAGTCTTGCTTAATGTCAGAATGCAATCTGATGATAAGTGATTCCACCGGAATGTTCCTTGCTGTGGAATTCATTGTCCTTGGACCTACATATCCAGCCTGTGGCCAAATATTTACTGGGCAGCTTGCAAGGACAATATATTTCATTAGACTTCCTGTGGGATGCAATGTTTGAGAAATGAGAATTTTGTTCTGAAGAATATTTTCATATTTACTCAATTTATTTCTGAGGAGAGTATTTTTTTTAACACATCCAGAAATAACTAGAGTAACTGCTGGGTGCCTCTGGTTATCCAAGATAAAAAATTCAATGATTACACCTAAAATCAATAAAACAATGGAAAAATTTTCCTTCATGTAATAAATTTGTTTTTTATTTCAGTGTTGGAAGGCAAACAATTACTACTGCAATCATTTGACACAGCATGCAAAAAAGTCCAAATGCACACAAACCAGCAGAGGATGTTGCTACCAGAGAGACTGTAGTACACTGCAGGAGGAAGAAAAGCTGTCCCACTGTCTCGAGGCTACCACAACAGCTCAGTGCAGAGGTCTACATCAGCCTAGAAAGGGAGCTTGAATGTCCCTGGGGACCACAGGGCAGCTGCTCTGTACAAGGTGACTCAGTCTCTGATGCTGCTTCAACAGGTGGTGGTGTCCACGAGGCCACTTAATTTGCTGTGGCACATCCAAAACCACATATTTGCACTGCGGTCTTGCTAGGAATGGGAGTCTTGACACAGCCACCAGTGGCTGAAAACCCAGAATATGGGATTTCATCAGGTCTGGAGGGAGCTCCCACTTCCCACCTAGCAGTATGTCTGGCGGCTGGGATCATGACCCATTCAGAAGGGAACAGCTTGTCCACCCCTGTGCTGTTCCAGAGGGAACAGTGCCCTAAAGGAAAAGATCACAGGTGATACATGTGTCCTTAGAGATGCCAGAATCACCTTGTTCACGCAGCTTTGAGTTTGTAAGAAGTGGGACAAATTCTGAGCAATGCCTGCTGACAGTACATTGCTCAAGGTCTCACCCTGGAGTAAGGTATTAAAGGTCAGAGTTGCCTGGACTACATTTTGATTTCTCTCAAACCCAGAGACAACTTAGGGAAGCCTCATCCTGGAGCTCTCTGATGGAGCAGGGATATGTCACGAATGGGAGGATTCTCTGTTTTGTTGCAAGAGACTGAACAGCTGTTATGAGGCACCCATGTTCAGATGAGCTTTGGAAGGATGGCATCATGGGCAGGACTGTTGCCACTGCTGCCTGTTGGGAATGTGTAGAGAAGCTCGGGTCAGACCCAGTGACAGGAGGAGATGCAACTGGGATAAACTGGAAGATAAGAAATTCCAATCAGATAAGAGTAGAATTGGAGAGGTCAAACAGTGGAACAGAGGATTTATGGCATCACCATCCCTGGTGAAATTCAAAGACGCAGTGGGAAAGATCCAGAGCAAATTGACCTGTTCTAAACAAAGGGCTGAACTGGAGACCAGATTACTCCTTTGCAATTGCAGACAGGGTCCATACACTACCCTCGATCATGGCATGCAGTTCTTAGGGAAAGAACTCACCATCATTCTGGTTCTCACTGCCCTGGAATCCTGTACTAGGGTTTAGGCAAGTATTTTGGCCCAAATATTCCATTCTGAGGGGTTAGCAGGAGCAGACAGCCAGCATAAACAGAACCCCTTTGTATAAGTTCTTGTGGAGTAATAGTCAATTAATTTTCGATGCCTAATCCAAATATATATGGTTTTATATTTAGGACTTACTGTACTATCTATGCAAGGCAGTAACAGAACAACATCCATGGGGTTTATTTCTTCCAGCAGTGGCTCTAAGCCCTGAACAAGGCTATTTTCTCTCTTTTATTCAGTCAGGAATAGAATGAACCATCCAAATGGTTCTATTCTCATTAATTAAATGATTCTTCACTTGTCAGTATAATTCCTGATTACACAAGACATCTTTTTAACAAAAGGCATTTGCATAAAGACACTGAGCTTTGACTTGTTCCTCAACGGAGATTTATTCCTAATTGTACCCCTGGTAATTACTGGCAATTTTCTTTATGGATGTAACATATAAGTTCAAATCTTTAAAGGAAAACATTAAAAATGGAAGCAGAAATTTGGGATAGTAATGGTATCATTACACGGGAGGGCTCAAGAAGTGGAAAACTTAAAATGAAGCCTTGTAAAACTGCAGCTGCAAACAGATGTTGAGGGGTAAAATATATATTGAGAGAAATGATAAGAGCGCTAATATCTAAATATACTAATGGTATGCAGAGAAAGAGGGAGGTCCTGCTTCTGTTAGGCTTCAGAAATACCTTGTTTCAGAATTCAGCTGTTTGTGCAATCAAAATAATAGTTAACATATTAAGGAGATTTAACACTTCTAACCTGTTCCTAATTATGGAAGTTTCTATCTTTGTAGCTCATTTTCAGAAACGAAAATTGTGCTTTTATGGAAATTCCAGGAAAAACAGAGGAGGAAGGGAGGTTCCTTGCAAGCAGACACACGGGCACTGCTATCCCTGCGTGCTGCAAGGAGGCTCCCACACGATGGCACTCTTTCCATAAAAATACGTGGATTTGCCGCAGCTCCTGGCAGGGTCCCCGATATGCTAATCAGATGTACCTCTTGGGTGGCAGACACTACAATCAGTTTGTTATTTGATTTTCAAATTTAATAAATAACTAAACTAATAACGCATTAACCAGGTGCTCTGAATGATAATGATGTTCTAATGCTATAATTCCAGCAAGTGCCTCTCCTTCCTGGTCCCAGAGTTTTACAACTGAACTTTTTCCTCAATGGCATTGGCTCTTTTGAACCTGCTTATTACTACAGAGTAGTACTGCAAGACATAAGCCAATGGAAATTAATAAGCAGGGTGCATGAGTTCCTGATGTTTTGAAATACCATGGTCTTAAAAAGCTTACAAAAGAAGGCTATATATTGAAATAATTTGCTTTGTCCAAAAAACATAACCTTTAAAACTTGCTTATGGATAGAGTGCAGGTCTTAAATATATTTTTCTTTAGCAAGCAAAGTGTTAGAGTTACATTTTTCAAGGCAATGACGTAAATTTATTGAGCTGCACAAAAGAAATGTCTGTGCACTTTAACTGATTTGGCTCTGAATTCACAGTGCCAAGTGATATCTTGTGGATATAAACACAGAAAACTAAGCTGCCTGTGGTTTCCAAATCTAACAGGGATGTGGAAAATTCCTAATGAATCAATGGGAATAGGGTTGGATTCCACTTGGTAACTATGTACTTTGCTGTTGGCAGTGAAATGGAATTACTCCTCCAAAAGACCCACAGATAAAAAACCCCAACTTAACATGATACCAGAGTGTCACAAATGCTCCGAAATTGAGACCTCTGTGACAATATCCTTTTTGATATAATTTCATTCTCAGCTATCAGTAGTGAGCACGAGATATGAGAAGCCATTTACAATGATATTGGAAATGCCAGTGCATGTTCTGGGATATCAAAGGTGACTGAATATCAGTTTCCTGCACCAGGAACATGTTGTCCAGAGGGATACCTTCTCCACTGGCACTGATAAGGAAGAGGATGTGATAAGGTGCTTGGCTGAAGTCAGCAGCTCAGACTGCTGCAGAGACCAGATGTGCAGAGCCAATGTAATGAACGCCCACTGTTGAAGGCGGGGGGGAAATGTAAATAATAAAAATAATAATGCTATAGTTATGTACCATGGTGGGCTCTGTCTCAGGGGCCTGAGCCAAGGTCCCAGCCCTTGTGCTAGCTCCCAGGGGGCTCACATGGGTCGCCTTTGGGAGCACTTGGTGCATGCAGATGGGATCAGGCAGTGGCAACACCTCTGGTAACTTCTGCAGTGGCAACACCTCTGGTAACTTCTGCAGTGGCTAGCCAAAAATGATTCCTCAGCCAAAACCTTCTCACTGAAGCTTTTCTATCAAAAGTCTTGTACAGAGTCTGCAGAATTTGGTTCTCCTCGTCAAGCATGATATAAAATTAAGCTGATTAGTAAGCAACCTTCAATTATCAAAGTAGACAGGTAGGGACCCACAAGGAGTGTTTGTGGGTTATTTCAGTGAAGCAACTGCCTGAATCTTTCCTATTCACTGCAACAACTGAAGCTATGCCAGCTCCTGTTGCATCTCCCTGGGCAAGCTTTAGGTTTTGGCAAAGCAGGCTCCTCTCTTGGCAGCACAGCAGCTTCACTGGTGCCACCTGGAAGGCTGGTTTGGGGCTGTGGTGCCAGAGAGGGATGGCTGCTGCCTAGCCTGGCTTGCTTCCTCAGAGGGAAGGAAGTGGGAAATAAGAATTGAGAGAGGCAAGTAGGAGACTCTTGGAGTCCTTTTCATCTCCTCCCCACCAGTGGTACCTCACTGTCTCACTGAGACCTGGTGGCAGAAGTCATTGTCCTGAGGTGGAAGAAAGAGGGGAGCACTGTGCAAGTGGATGAAGTGATGTTGGGAGAGCTTGCAAAATGAGCAAAGCACCTGGAAGCAGAGATCATTATATCTATATATATATAGATACATCAGCCCTTCCTTCGACTACAGATCTTGATATCTGTGAGAATTTTTGGTTCTGAAGAGACTTTTTTTCTGTTTTTCTGTGTGGGCAAGTTTTTAAGCCAGCTTTTTAATGACCTGCCAATCATGGGCTCAATGAGAGGAAATTTTGTGTGCCAGCCAAATGCTGCCAGATTAGATGAAGCAGTGCTCCCCTTGCACCCATTCCCACCACTTAACCCAGCAAAAGAGTGCCCGTGGGTCCAGCTGCAAAGGCTGTTTTATGGCAGGGACTCTAAGCAGATTTAAGCCCAGCTAACTGGAGGTCCATAAGGGCAGGCAGGTGGCTGCCTTCTGATGTGCCCTTCAGCAGTTCTCAGCACCACACTGCTGTCAGTAGGAAGGCAGTGCACAGAAACAAGGATAAGCATCTTGCCTTTTAGAAGAAGCAGTAGTAAACCAGAGCTGCTGTTCAGCATTAAGTATTTGCATATCAAACAATATTAAAATAGAGAAAGCAGCTGACCTGTTTTATTCAGCAACAAACCATTACCTTCTAAAGATGTAGCACTTTCCACTTGGAGCCCATAAATTAGTATCACTTTGTTCAATTTAGAGAACTTCTTTTTACTTAAATCTGTTGAACTTACATGGATACTCTCTTTCAAATGCAGAAGGCTAACCTTAAATGAAATGGCATCTGCAGTAAAATGAGATATTAACTCTATTTATTATATGACTGTGGAATTTGATAAGGACAGCTCTGCAATAGTTTTGTTCAAGCTGAACAGCTTTTCTGAGTACACACTAACAATTTAAAAACACACATGAAGATAAAAATCAAGTTATTAAAGATCTTCTGCTTACTTTTTATGTAGAAAAATAGAAGTGAGCTTTAATGGCCTTTCACTGTGAAGAACTTTCTCAGGAGAAAGCGGCGATAAAAGTATCAGTACCTATTTATAAATCCCAAATGACAAGAGAACATCTACAGACAGTTGCATAAATATGATGAGTTCATTAAGCTCAGCGCTGTTATGGTAAACACCAAATTAATTCATTATGGTGAGTCACGGTACACCGCAAGCCTTATTAAAACAAAGAAATGTACTTTCAAGGTACATTGGTTCCTGTGCACTACCCACATTCCAGCCCTTTTTTAGAAAATTACTTGAAAAATGACAGTTACTAAGCTTTATAAAAATTTCAGTACTTTGTGGCCACATCAACACCCTGGACTAAATTTTCCTCTTGCCTTCATTACCGTAAGCCAAAAGCAAGAGAAAGGGCAGCTTGTGGAGTCTGCAGAAGAACTGAGTAGGCTTTGATGTGCTCCCCTCCACTGGGACAGCTCTGCACTCACCATCCTCGGTTTGCCCTGGGAAATGTGTCTTTCTAACTGCCCGTGCTTACAAAGTTGCCTGCAAAATCCACAGATCAGCTGTGATGCACAGGACCGCCACAGGATGGAGAGACAGCACTCCTTCCTAAATTTACACTTTCTTCACACTGTCCCCTGCAACACTGGAGGCATTCAGAAGTGAATTGAGGCTTTATGGACAGAATTTATGATTACATGCATACCACTCGACTTGAGTTGCAGGTCCCAAGCAGTATGTACATAAGCCAGGAGCTCTCCTCTTGTCTGAAATTAACCAACAATTTTACACAAAATCAGGAATCTCCAACATCTGAAGTCAGCAGGAGTTTCATCATTAACTTTCAGACAGCAGAGACCAATACAGAGCATACTTGGGAGCCCCAACCATTCTGGACAGGCTGTGACAACTGTGGCATTTTTCTGAATCAGTACAGGATACCTTGATTGACCAAAAAATGGTAAGCTTGACACATGCAGGACACCTTGACTGACCAAAAAATGGAAAGCTTGGCACATGCAGGATTCCTCAACAGACCCAAAAATGGAAAGCTTGGAACATGCCCTTTCAGCCACTGCGTACTTTTCAGATGTCTTTTCCCTCAGCTCTCACCTCACTGAACATTTAGTCCATTGTCACTTGTCAGCCGATCCCTGCCTGAGAAGCCCTGTGGTTAACATGTAAATAACTGTTCTCTTGCTTATCAGGAGAAAGAAAACAATCGAAACAAACACTTAAGTTTGACTTTGTTATTGTTTTTTTCCAAGACTGAGATGCAAACAGTTATTAGGCTCAATTACTATTTCAAAATACATTCTTAGACATTTTGGACACAAAGCAGCAAGTCAAACACCAGAAGTTTGCATTATGAAAACATCAAAATGAAATACTAAAATATTTGTCTTTTCTTTTAAGGAATTATTTTTTAATTAGATCATAAGGAATAGCTTTAACTAATCTGTTTAGACCATCTGCTGATGTGCTGTGAGAAAGATAAATAAACTAGTTCACTGAACCTGACTTAGCACTGGATGAACACATAGGCCTTGTCTTCAGCTAACAGGCAATTACATTAAAAATCAAATTATTAACATCTTAAGAATTGTGGTGATGAGCAAACTTCAATTTTTATATATTGTATATGTTTAGGATACCTTTAAAAGTCAAGCACTTGTTCCAGCTATGATAATATGGTATTTGCTAATATCAAAACTGGACTCCAATGACTTGACAAGAGGCAGAATGAAAGCAAGTGGAAGAGACACGAGAGAGCTGGGAAAGAAAAGAGAGGGAATCCCATTGAAACCCAGAGCATATCTGCAGTCAGAAAGGCAACACCTTGGGTGGTCTTTGAAAATGTCAGCAGCATCCTTAAGCACACTGTGATATTTGGGTTATTAGGGGCAGGAAAAGATCTTTCATTTCAGTGTAAGAACCTGGAAATGATCATGTTTGCTTGGAGTCATGCTTTAGGCAGTGCAAAGCCTCATTCTCCAAGGTGAACAAAGTTGTTGGTAGAATAGGAGAGGCTAGACAGATAAATACAGAGTCTGAAGATTAAATCACAGTGATACACTTTGTGTCTGAAATATGACATTTAAAAATACCTCAAATGCTTTTATCTTCTTGGTACTTGGTTACAGTAGTGAAAGCTTCCCAAATTCATTCCCATACAGGGTTTTAAACACAAAGAGGTTTGAAACCACTACTTCTGTACATGAACACTGCAATAATCAACCTTATACGTTTGGACTTATAATGAGGAGAGCCCTCTCCAGACAATCCTTTGGACAAATCTAAAAATGCTTAAGATTACTGTATAGGATATATTGTTACTCCAAAATGAAATTCTTTACTTTGATTTGTTGTCTGAAGTAAAGGTATTTCATAGAGTAACCATTTCTAGAGATATGCCAAAATACATTTCTTCTTTAGAGCCTTTCTCAGATCATACCAGTGAATACTCTTCAAATATTCACAGCAGTATAGAGGCTATCCAGGGAAGTCTAAGGAAAAGTCACAAATCTGTCTAGAAATGTTAAGAGTCCCCACCAAATTTACCAGAGGCACTGAAGAGTGGATTGGACTATACTTAAAAGAAAATGGTATTTCTTATTCTGCACCTTGAGGTTTGAGGAAATCTGCTTCTGCTGTTAAGGCTAAATATGTATCAAACCACACTTTTGACACAAGCCTGGTCCAGGTTACAAACAGATCTGCCTCAGATGGACACCCTGGAAATACTGCTTAGGGCACCCTGGCTGGTTTGAGGCTTGCTCTGCCTACTTTCCCTTCCGACCTGCATCAGGTAAGACCTCCTCAGAGACATGAGATCATAAAAGTCTCTACCTCCATGAGCATTCAGGTCTTTTAACATCCCCCAAAGGAGGGTTTTAGCCTCTCCTAAAAGAAGACTATGAAAGATGGAAGTAGTACAACTTTGTGAGCAAGAAGCTGCCTGACTGCAGCACTCTGCTCAATCTGTGTGCAGCATGAGCCCATGGGCTGTGCTGCTGCTGCCTTTTGCAAGCCTGCTGCTCTTATGGATGAGGAGGTAAGGCAGGAAGTTGCTCTCCTTCACCAGGCTGAGTGATTACTTTTGGGAAGGCATCAGCATGCTGGGCTGCTACCTCTGTGTCCACAGGTTTTCTGCGAACAGGAGAACTTCCTAGCGATCAAAATCCTTTTCCATGCTCTTCCAGGGCAATGTGGAAAGGTGAAAAAGCCTGGCACAGAAACCCTGCTAGCTGCTGGTGTTTAGGAAAGTTAAGACCATCTTCCACTGCAGTGTGTGTTTCCCAGGGGCTGCAGGCTACTTTGGATGATGGGAATCAGGCTTTAAGCAGCATGGTGTTTGCTTGAAGGATCACACTACCTGAGATTTCCATGTTATGAAGAAGTGTCTTGATAAGAACCAAGTGACATTCAATCTAGGTAACAATCTGCAGGAGGACTGTTTATTCTGTTAATAAAGGCATCTCCCTGGTAATGTTGCAGTTTTTCAGGAGCTTGGTTGTATTCTTATCTCACAAAATTTGCCTAGTCAGGTCCCATGGTCCCTTTTGCATTTCAATAAGCAATACCTGTTCATGTATGTAATGTGACTTTTTTTTGCCTCTGGGTTTTAGCGCTTTAGAACAATGCAGAACAACCAAGACCTACCATTACTTTTATTGCTGGAGGAAGCAGAGCAGAAAGGAACTAGCAGGAAGATCTGAAGTTTTGCATTTCACCTCATACCTTTTTTCCCCTGAAATGTAGGTTCATATTATTCACACATTGATTACTGACCTGAAGGTTAGATTCTATTCAGCTCAGGAGAATAGGAGAAAGGAAACATAAGCTTGCATAGCAATGACAGCACACATTACTTTTGTCCTAGAAGTATTCTACAGCTTGACCAACCAAATCTTCAATTACAGGAGATGCCTTGGAGCAAAAATCTTTCATAGTCAGCCAGACCAGATAATGGGCTCGCTTGCCCTCCATTACTGTACCTACAGTCACGTCTTTTATGGAATTATTAATCTCATTTGCAGTTTTGCAATTTCTACCATGCAAACCTCAGAGGAAGAATCTAGGGAGCAAATAAATGAACCTTTCCCTCCTTCTCCCTTTACTCTCTCTCCAGTAGACACAGCTCATGAAGCAGCTTCCCATGCAGCATCCCACAGGGGCCACTAAGCTGGGCTTGCTCATTGTCCCGTGACATCATGCCACAGCTGACTGGCATGGTTCACTGCTACTGAGAGAAGGCAGTGCCAGGATTTCCTGTGTAATGTTACAAAATACATCCCATCATTTTCCTGTGCATTGTGCCAGATAAACTGTGGTCAAAAGAAATAACCCCAGGAATAAAATGCAGGCATTCCCAGGTGTTATTCTATCATTTTCCCTGTGCAGAATGCCAATGGCTTTGTAGGCAATGCAACACTTTTATAGCATAGGTCAAATCCAAGAGACTTGGCGCTGAGATTCAATTTGGATAAGCCCATGAGCCTGCTCAGTTGATCTGTGCATCTTTTTTCAAGATCAAGGGCATGAAGTCAAATTCTACAGCTCATTTTGGTAGCATAGAGAAGTGAGCTCCTCTTTGCAGGCAGAGGCAGACCTGAGAGCTCCTGGGCAAGGGCTCCTTTTTCTGCCACCCTGCATATGGTGCAGCTCAGAGCATGGGTCAAGTTTGGTGAAAAATTCATCAGTCTCCCTAGTAAGGGGAGTCAGACGTAGAATAGATATAGTCAAAGGTAGGGTTTGGAGGAGAGGCAAAAGAGGGGGACCTATATACAAAAAAGGTCACCCAATTTTAGAAGAAGAATCAAGACTATCCTGACTTCTCTTGAAAAGGTTGTCTGGCAGGAGGTGGAAGCATGAATGCCAGGGTATTTGCAACCCTAATTTCCCAGTTCCAGAAAGCAGAAGTTTATTTGTGGGAGGGCAAAGTAGGATACTAACAGGCTTTCATTTTTACCCAGCCAGTTCACCTTTCTCTACCTCTGTGTCAGACTGAAAATCAGGATTCCACTGAATGTCCCTGTCACTGTGGTGCAAACTCACAGCTGCAGAAGATGGCACACAGTAAATCACTGTCCTCTCACTGAGAGCTGCCATAAATAATGCCACAGGAGTTCCCCCCCTGCAAACAGCAGCTGCCTGCAACTGCTGGGAGCAAAGCTGTAATGCAGCCCCCAGGCAGAGAACAGAGAGAAGGTAAACCAGGACAGTCTGGAAAATAAGATCCTGGCATTAATCATCACACTAACTTGTGAGCCTCTCAAAATATTTGTCTCTTCTTCCACAGGAGAATTTCTATATGACGTTGTCATAACTTCTGACACATTTCAGGAGTGGCCTATGTTATTGCTCTAAAAACTATCTAGACTTAAAAGTATTTTCATTAACAGCAAGTATTACCACTCTGCTTGTAAGAGCAGAGCAGAAAGCAAAGTCAGAGGCCATGAAGAAAGAATGGAAAGATCAAACCTCAGCTGAGTGGTGAAAGCAGTGGCTGAACCCCTCTCTGTTCCTTTTTGCAGTTGGTAAATTAGTTTTTTTTCCTAAGAGGAGTGTGGAGGAAAGAGAAGGCAAGGGAAAAGAGCAGTTTGGCAGATTACATGACAGGTGGAAAAGGCTGAAGACATGGAAGTGTATTAGCCATGACTTCCAGAGCAAGCAGCTGGCTGACTCTATTGCTCAGTCTCTACATCACTGATGGCTTCGAAGGCTTGTGCTGCAGCACAGCCTCCTTTGCTGGCCACAGGCATTTCCCAAACACAGGCACAACCTTGGGGTTACCAGCAAGACCAAGCTCTGGGCAGGAATGGCCCGGAGCAGAACTCCAAAGCAAAGATCTGTAGGGGCCATGGCCCTCGTGGCAGCTGGGCACTGCCACAGCCCCTCTCTAGCTCCCAAGGGATTAGAGCAGCACCAGCAGCTAGGAACATAAGGGAGTGGTGGAAGAAAGAACTGAGATCCTTCTCTACATTGCCAGCAAAGTTGCAGCATTTCCCAGACCTTTACAGCACTATTTGGCACCTTGAGCTCTGCACCATTCACACCTTGGGTCACACAGCTGTCCTTAACTAACACTTCTCCACCTAATTTGGGTCAGACGAGTTCCTCTCTCCCTGGGAGCGCTTGGAGAGAGACATCAAGGATATGGATTGCACACCTCATGGACGCAGCCTGCAGATGGGGCTAAACAGAGAAAATCCTGAGGTAATGTCAGATTCAGTCTTCTGCTTGGCAAAAAAGTAGGAGCAGGGGCTTTTTCCAGTTCTGTAAATACTTTTTTTTGGATGAAGACGTACTTGAACTCTGAGAATTGGTTAAAAAAAACAACAACAAAAAAGACACTAGGAACATTCAGATATAAAGATATGGCTGTGATTGATTGTGGAGATTGTGATGATAGAAGGAGGTTTATGTGGAGATTGTTCGGTGGATATTTACGGTTGGGCAGATCCCAGTGAGGTTTGTTTGGTTCTTTTACTCATTTTTTTTAAGATTAGTTTCTAATTCTGATTTAATGATAAGCCAAGAAGATTAGTGTTTTTATTCTTTCCAATTTTCTTTTTGGTTGGGTTTCCGATCAAACTGGATATTCTGAACACATATTTCAGAGAGCAAGATGCACATACAGGATGCAGACAGATGGGCTCCTATCCTTCTTGCCTGGTTCAAAGTAAGGACTGAAAGTGAGATCTCCTTTATAACAGAGGTTATCAGGTAGAAAAATCATGCCAGCGACAGAGATAAGAGTCTCTTGCCCCTGCAAGTAAATCTTTACTTTAGGAAGCTACTGCAGGAGGCAGAAAAATCAGATATAGGAATCTGCCTGCATTAAGGAAAGCTATAAACCTCTGGAAAAAAAATCAGATACTAAAGCTTAGGCATCTTCTTATTTTCCCCCCTTTGAAAAAGAATATTTGTTTTCCAGCCAGCTCTTTGAAAAACTGGAATTAAATCTCCAGCACAGCATTTCTCTGCTGGAAAGGGGCACCTTCAGCTGTAGTGCTGTTGGACCAGAGCCCGCACCACCCACTCATCACCCTCTCTGGCAAAGGTGGATGCGAAAAGTCAAAGCTCACCCACACTGCCTACTCAAGAAAAGAGCTTTGTACCAGTTAAAAGATTATGCAGGGCCAGCAGCAGCACAGCCTGCTTTGCAGAAGTCAGAGCAAACCCTCTGACACTCACCTTCTTTCCATTCCCCTCCCTTCAGACGAGCAGAGCGCTGCAGCAAAGACATCCCAAGCAGCCACGTGTTGAGCACAAGGCTGTGCTCACACTGTGGGAGTGCCCAAGTGCCCATGGAGCCCCTAACCTGGGCCTGGGACTCCTGACTGCCTGCTTCCAATTACAGGTGAATGGCTCCAAGGGAAATGGAGCCAACTGCAGAACAGGGCAGCAAAGTTTTCCTCCTTGCTGGAAACCCAAGGCAGCCACTCCTGTAACAGGGATGGGAAGCATGTATTTTTTTATGCTGCTGCTGGCAGAGAGGGGGGCCAAGCCAGGAAGCTCAGCACAGAAAGTTGTGCAGGCAAAACTGTTGGTTCTTTTCACATCTACAAGAGAAGTCAGGTTTTATGTCTTGTCCATTATAGATAAGCTCCTTAAGACTGTGCACATATTTGCAAATTTAATTAATATTTAACATTGTAAACTTGATTTCTCCAAGCTTATTTTTAGTGCAAGCATTGCATCTAACCAGGTTTTAAGTGAAACCGTTTAGAGTTAAGAATAAAGTTCAAAATTACTGCTTTCTTTTAAAATATTTTTCTTAAATAAATGAAGAATAAATAAATTCTTCTTAAATAAATTTTTCTTAAATAAATAAATGAATAAATGCCATGTGAAGACCCATGAGCTGCTGGAGGGGGCTCAGTAGTAATGTAAATTCACATTTAATATTAAAATAATTTTTAGGACACTTTTAAGATTCCTCTTTTGTAATTTTCCTTCAGAGGGCATGAACCTGTTTTATATTTACCTCTGTTACCTGTCTTCCCAGTCTTGTGTATGCTCCTGGGGCTAAGAAGAGACTTTATTCTAAAAAGTATTCCAGTTAAAAAGGTAAAGTATTCCACATTAAAGTGCCCCCTGGGATACCTAAGCTTTATTTACCTGCTCAGATTTTTAAGCAAGAAGGAGGGCTCTGCTTTCAAGACAGAGATTAAGGTCGCATAGTTGCTTGAGGTCTGATGTCCAGCAAATACATGGAGAAAACTCCAAGCTCCTTGGACATGCTGGTCTTTTGCACTGGCAACATTTCCACCTCTCCTAAAGAAGCTTTTCCCCTCAAGTATGTGCTGAGGAAGGCCAATAAAAATTTCAGGTTTGCATTTTTTTAGCTGTTCTTTTCATTGCTAACAGAGTGTATTGCTGTAGGGTGAACTCCAGAGTATAGCTCTGTGTTGCTTGAAAACCAGAGAGGAAAATGAAAGATGCATTTCTCTTTTTTTTAAATGTATCCCTTTTGAAAAGCTAATCTCTTGTTTTGGGGGTTCTGATTCACAGCTTTGGGTTGTGCAGTTCTTCAGACCATTGCTGTTTCTTTTTAGCCTGCAAACATGGGAATGTAAAACCCCTGTTTACCTCATAATATCAGTTGACTTCGGCTTTATAGATCATAAGTTTAAGAGGAGGCAAAATAGATCACAGAAAAAGGCAAGAAATATTAGGAGATACAAGGTTATGAACTGAGGCTGAGATCAGCAGCAGTACACTGAGGAAAGAGAGGCAGAGATGGGACATGAGTGGAGATGGGAGATACCTGACAGGAAGCAGTGCAGCCATCATGATGTGATAAGGCTGGAAGAGATAACAGAGTGGCTGAGCTGAGACAGGATGTTTAACCAGAACACAGGAGAAAATGTCTCCCTTAGCTGAGGGAGATGTCCCTGGGCTGGTGAGTGCACTAAGACATGGTGGTGTCAGAGGCAACAGCAAATCTTTCCCTGGCTAGGGCACATGGCCCCACGGACATTTAGTGCCTCGTTCTCTGTCAAGATTTTGACATTCTGTGCCTTGTTGGAGCTGCTCTCCTCAGCTACAGGTTTAGTGGAGGGGAATGGGACTGTCAAGCTGATGGACCTCATTTGACTGGAGAGGCAGCAGTGGCAATATGGGTAAGTGGCTGAGGGAAGTAAATGGACTAATTTTAGTCTCCCTTCTATTGCAGTAAATCCCAGATGAGGGCTTTTCTGCCAGTCTGAGAAAAACTCAGAGTTACCTGGTAAGTGGCACTGGAGAGACAGGTGCTCATCTGCTCTGTAGAGACATATGAAAATGGCACAAAACGTGCTAGTTACTGGGCCTTAAAATGTAATTAGTTTAATTTCTTTTCATACTGACACAACAGTATGGAACAACAGTACATTACCTCCCAATATGAGAATTTCAGGCAATGTTTTCCAAAGCAGCTAAATAACATGAGCATCTCAGGATTTTGCAGCAATACATCATAGGTTTGGGCAATTTTACCCTTCTTGACACATGATAAGGTGCACCCAACCCACCCCTAACTGCTATAGAACACGTGCTGCCTGTCACTAAACCCCTGACTACTTTGTACATTTATTTTTGCAGCAATATCCCAGTGGAGCGGCAGCAGGTTTGGGGATTGTAAGCACCTCAAAGAGAGTGAAATTCAACCACAAGGAGCACGTGTACAAGCAGCTGTAGACTAAGGAAAGAGAGGCAGAGATGGGACATGAGTGGAGATGGGAGATACCTGACAGGAAGCAGTGCAGCCATCGTGTTGTGATCAGGCTGGAAGAGATAATAGGGTGGCTGAGCTGAGACAGGATGTTTAACCCAGAACACAGGAGGAAAAGTCTCCCTTAGGGGGAGAGGGAGATGTCCCTGGGCTGGTGAGTGCACTAAGACATGGTGGTGTCAGAGTCAACAGCAAATCTTTCCCTGGCTAGGGCACATGGCCGCACGGACATTTAGTGCCTCGTTCTCTGTCAAGATTTTGACATTTGGTCAAACATTTCCTCATGTGGAGGTGTTTAAAGAGAGGTGAACGTTTCCTGCACAAGAGCTTTTTGCACTGGTACAATACCAGGTCTCAGCACTGAGAGCACCAGACAGAGGCACACGGCCCTGTCAGGACAGAGCAGCAGGCAAATCCCATCATCTTTATGGAGCATGCAATGACACACGTGGCAGCCAAGCAGCAAAGCTATTTTCCTCCTTGTAATTACTTACAACATCACTTCTTAACCAGCACAGCACTGCCCCCCTCCATGCCTCACCCCACTGAAACGCTACAGGGTGTGAAGCCCTCACCTCAGGAGCCATCAAATATGATAAGGTACAAAAAGCTCTTGATTAGGCTGCTGTGTTTTAGAGGAAGAATTTAATACACGTGAAGCTTTTGAGAGGCTCTGAGAGAGGTCCCTGTCTCATGGTACTCCTACAACATGACATTACTGATCCTGACAGAAAATACAGAATGACTCCCCAGCTCCCTCCTGGTTATGAGGGGCAGGTGGGAAGAGCAGCCATATGAAGCTGTACTGACAGCATCAGATTTTCCTCCAATACACAGGACTCACTGTGCAGAGATAAAAAGTAGTGCCATAGCCACCTTGCCTAGCTGATGCCTTTATGGTTTGCATCTGATAAAAGCCTGGTTCAGAAAAGGTTTCCAGCACAGACACTTCGTTAAGAATGGAGACCACAGCCTTTTAAGAATGGAGTCTTTCTTATACACTAGATTATTATCTGTTCCCGCTGGGCCAAGTAAAGCAAAACCACCCCTCAGCTGACTCATTTCAGCAGCCAACACTTGCTCAGTTTTTCCTTATTAGCAACTTCTAAAAGATTTCCCAAGTTTAAAAGCTCACAACTAGCTAGAAAAATAAGATAAAAAACATCCATTGAAAAAAATAATTATCTTAATTATACTGTAGCTTTGTCCTCCAAAGGGAAGGTAATTTTTCCACAAGACAGCATCTCTCTAATGGAGGATACATTTTAAATAGGACTATGGTTTGCACACTGCAGTGAACTTCTAACCCCTCACAACTTGTATTTACTGCATTTCAGAATTGTACTAGTGGATAAAAACCAACCCACCCATGTTTTTCCCCCCGGAACTGCAGATCCATTTTGCCATTCTCCCCTATCACAGAACTAAACATCCCGTGATATTCCACAAAACAAATCAATTGAAGTGATATTTTACTCAGCGGGTTTGTGGGATTGTAGTTTAGTTAGTTGTTTGTTTTTAGTTTTTTTTTGCTATGGCTGGCATTGCTCTCTCATTACGCTGTCCCATCCCCTATTATTCTGTCCATCTCCAAGGTAAAACTGAATGCACTGAATTACTGTGGGTTCCTGCTCCAAGAGACTCTGGAAAAGAATTATTGGCAAATAACCTTTTTTTTTCTGTGATGGCTCTTTTGTCTTCTTGTCTCCAGCAAAACAGGAAAAACCAGCTCCCTTATTGTAGGTAACCTTCCCTTTGTAATACTGAGTATTGCACTGCACTGTCCTCTTGGCAATCAATCAAGCTGTTAATTCTGAAAAAACACATCAGCTAAAGTCAGAGAACTTAGAAAGAAGCTGTTGCTTTGCATGTTCAGAAATCCATTAAGGGCATCCTAACATGCTGTACTTGGCTGAACTGTCTCTGGCCAAGATGATCTATAGCAGATTCTGAAGATATAGTTCTATTTTACACAGCACATATCTTAAAAAAAATAGCACTAAAAGCATTTGTCTTACATTTTTTTTCCTGCAGTGCTGCAAATATTTAAATTCTCTATCAGGGTTATCCTTTTAGAAGAAGAACCTGTCCTTTTCAGATTTTACATGAAAATGGCTTCTCCTGGGTGGAAATCAAGACTTGGAGAGGATTAGATTAATGCTGAGACTTCAGGCCATCTCATAAAGCTTACAGAGGAGATACAGGATGGAAGATCCATGCAAGCCTTAAACTAAAGTGCTTACACAGGAGGTGCTCCTGATCAACAGTTCCTCTTGAAGGAAACAAGGGCAGTTTCTCTTATGAAGACTGGAATGCACAGCCACAGCTTTGAGGAACCCTTGCCAGTCAAGGATGACAGAACTCACATTCATTATTAGAATGAGATGTGACAGCTATGAAAATTCCTGAAGAAAACTGAAATTACTTAAAAATAGGAAGTTACTTGAAGATTCCTAGCACTTCACAGGTTGGAAAAGCTATTCTGTTGCCACCAGTTTAGCCTGGTAATCAACATCACTAAAAAGCTCTCAGATTTCAGCAGACTTTAGCTTGCACAGAACATGTTCCATCTACTTGCTTGGACGTAGATGGGATAAAAAGAAACACCAATACTAAAGTACAGACCCACAATTTCCCAGGATTATCCCAGGAAGCTGGAGATGTCACTCCTCCTTGCACCTGGGAAGTATTTCTTTATTTGCCCCAAGAGCTTCTGAAAACTGCCTGTCAAAATGAAGGGAGGACTGAAGCACAGATCTGATGTTCTGGGGCTGTGCTGGTAGGAGGATGCTGGATGGATCATCCCAACATTGGTGCCAGAAGCTGTCATCAAGAAAGAGCACCAGGCCTCTTGAGAACATCCTGGAAGCTTTCAGACTCATGGAAGATCCGAGGCAGGGTCACCCAGCTCAGAAAAGCCTTTCTCAACAGGAGCACATGAAAGGCATGAGCATGGCACAGACATGGGCAGAGATCCCATACCAGAATCTCAGCTCACTCACGTCTGGCGGACCCTCAGAGATAACAGAAATGGAATTTCCACTTTCACCAGGTGTAGATGCAATTTGAAGAAGTGTTGAAAAACTGCACCTCCTGAACCCAACAAGAAAAGTTAGGCCCAAAGGCCTAACTAATTCCAGTCAATTTTCATTAATTAGTTTTTCCCTCTCGGTGGTCTACTTTGAGTTCACAAAAAAATTTATGACAAAGACAGTTCCTTTTCTGTCAAGAATGCATCACCCACCATGGACCCATTATTGATATGAACAAAGTATAACAGGATTTATTTTTGATCTTAAGCACCACTTGGGAAACCAGTTGCAATTCTCTTAATTTATCTATGCAAGAAAACCCTATTAAATAATCTGCTCAACATCTGTTCAAGATTCCTTTTGATGAAAGCCATATGTAGTGCAAGATAAATAGAAAATCTAAATATTCCATGCAAATATCAAGACACTCTAAATATTATGATCCTACACAATGCAGAATGTCAACTGTGACAATGAATGCAGGATTTAGTGCTCATGGTCCAAATACACAAACCACCAGTAGCTGATCTACTCTACATAGAAAAATTAGACTCAAATGTGAGTTCTAATTTGAGCTATGAAAGCTGAACTTTTAAAAAAGTACAAATATACCAACTATATTTTCAGCACCCAGCTTATATAATTGCCCATTTCCAAGGAGGGAGTTAGGCTGAATTTTTGATAATTTTAATGCAATACCATATTAATCAGGGTGGCTGGTAGAACATCACTTAAATGAAAATGCTCAGACTTAAAATTCCTTTTTTTAGTTCAAATAGACTTGTTCATTCTTGCAATTCCCATTTTTCCTTGTGCACTTCCAGTCATGGCTTTTTTGCAACATTTTTTCCAAGGGATAGTTGTAATATTTTTGAGCATTACCATCTGTAGGAGAGCTGTCTCCTTGTTAAAGATCCAGAGGTAATAATCAACCAATACAGATTCAGTTCTTTTGCCAGGGAACAGCCGCCCTCATACAAAGAGCCTGATTTGCAACCTTGTTGAAATGGAGACAAAATAATGCAAAGCAACAAATCAATCTTTTATTCTGTGCTGTCAGGGAAAAATGCATTTCCACTATAAAAACCAAAACTTCTTTCAGAGTTCCTATGTCCTCATTCAGATACAATGAACAACCATATGGGTTATAACTACTGTCCTGTCTTGATCCATAAATAGCATTATGGAAAGTGTTTCTGCAAGAAACCTTTGTCTAAGGGATACTGCAAAACCTGACACTCAATTCTGGAAATCTGGTTTCAAGCCATGGAAACTAAAATTAGATCTGTATAAAGTTGACATAAATTACTTGCTTTCTTTCTGTACTAGAATAGCCTAAACCCACTCATTTCTCTCTCATTTTGATAAGCTGAATAGCTTGAGCTTCTAGCATCATTCATGATAATCACGTTTCTCCGATTCCAGACTGCTTATGTAGCTCTGAATTTTTATGATGTATCTGTAGTAGAAATGAACTTAATCTTAATGACCAATAAAAATATCACCAGTGTTGCATACAGAAATAAAAGTCCTTTTTTTCCTGCACAGTAGCATCAAACTTGTGTATTCAATTTCCATTATTTCTCCTCAGGACTCTAAAAATAATTAATTTTAGGGCCTTTTTTAATAGAAAAAGATAATTTAATTTCTAACAAAATGTTTAATCTGGCCTACAGCAAAATGCTTTCTTACAGATTTAAGCACCAAAGGACTTTTGTTTTTTAAGGTGAAATAAAAAACAAGTATGTTTAAAATTAATTTTGAATAGAAAAATTGTTATTCAATTTTTTAATGTAAATATTTATCATTCCTTTCTTGGCCCAGTTTCTGAGTGAAAAAGAAATTTATGTCACCATTCCAGCGTTTTTTGTCTTCTTTTCCTTCCTGCAATCATCTCAACAATTTCTGTGAGGGCAAATTTGGGTTAAGGCAAACTGCAAATGACTACAAAGGCCTCATTTCTTTCATGCACTTTGCTCTGCTTCAGAGTGAACCAAGTTGAGTAAGAAAAAAAAACATTTTAAGAAATAATCTTTACACACAGTTGTTTAGATGAAGGTGGATTGTAGTAGCCTGAAAGCAGGGCCCCAGTACTGCCAAAAGAAGAGTGCACTGGGTCACTCAAGGCAAGGTGCAGTTTGGAGAAAGTTTATTAATTGCGATGCTAAGCTAGCACTGACTTCAGCAGCTGTCAGCTAGGGAAGTAAAGAAATAGACCTGTTTGAAACTTGAGCACCACTGATTTGAAAATTTTAAAAACTATGAACTCTGGACCCAGGGGTGTCATTTTATAGTTAATTTTCAGAGAGCTAATACATAGCAGTCAATGCTGGAATAAGCCAACACACCTCAATGAACTATTTATTGTCAGAACCACAGCTGTGATACACACGGTTGCTATTCCACAAAACAGCTATGGTATTACTTTTTAAAAGGGTAATGAATGCAATAAAAGGTTCTCAGCCACTGCAAGAGCAATAACAATATTAATGTAATTTGAAAAGATGGTCAAAACTCTTTGCTAATGCTCATGAATCATCAGCTGCTTTTGCAATGTAACTGTTGTGTTTGGAAATTGCATTTCCCCACTCACTCACATTATTCTGACCATTCTTCCAGTCTGTTTTTTTAGCCATCACACATTCAAGAAACAGCTATCATGAACTTTCAATGTGCTTTTGTCCTGCTTTCATTACAGAGAAGGATAATACACTTGCAGGTGCCCCCTCTCAGCAAGAAAACCCGTCATTCCCAAGCAGCTCTGCAATGTAACCATGAGTTGCTATTGTTATAAAGTGGTCCTCTGTGGGGGATATCTTCACTTGTGATTAGGTTTTGACAAAGAGCAGAGGGATGCTTGATGTGGGAAGGCAGGATGGAAAGAATTTCTGCCATTTTATCACTGTGAAAGTGAAGTTGAAGAACATCTGAAGTGTTTTTGCAAAAAGCCCAAACCTGGTTTCTGATACATGGTGGGTTTTTCCATACAGGCCAGAAGCAATAACCATACAGAGAAATAAAACAAGCAGAAGTGTAGTTGGTCCTGACCTGTAGAGTTTCCTGCAATTTCATGCAAGAAGTCATTACACTCTCCACAGGGCAATGAGGCTAAAAATAAGCCTAATAGGTGAGCAAAGACCTGGATGTGGCAGGGCCTAAGTGAAATTTTGTGTCCCTGCACCAGAAGCACTAAAGGAAAAAAAGGATTTAATATTTTCTTGCAAGCCACTTCCACTTTTATTCCTGAAATTGCACCTCATCAAAGGCAGGAGGAGAAAGGCAGAGAGAAGCCAGGGAAGAGGGAGGTGGCCAAGCTCACCAGGGCAGAATTTCAAGGAGTAAAATGCTGAGCATGGGATTGCAGCACTTACAGACTGCTGAGGAGCCCTCTTCCTTTCTGTCCTTTAGGATGTACCCCCTGGCACGACAGCTCTCCTCTCTTCCTGCACACTTCTTTCTATGCATCCTGCCAACTCCAGCTGAGTGGGCAGACTGTCTGAAATAGCACAGGAGGGGCAGCTATGCTCCATGCTGATGTTTATTAAGTTATTTGCTGTACCATATAAAACTCATTTGTTTTCTTCCCTCTCCCCACATCTTAACCTTAGATCTTCAGAGCAGACTTTTCCATGGGAGGATGAGGTGAGAGAACTACATCTGCTACAGAGAGATAAACATCCTTGGAAAAGGCAAAAATGAACTAAAATCTCTAGTTCAAAATAGCAGCACAGCTGAAATACCAACAAGCAAAAATCATTCTGAATAAAGTTTTAGTGACATAAAGAAGGCTGACGGGAAGGGTTGAAAGTGTGAAAAATTGTGACTAATAAACAATATGAGTTCTGTTTTACTATAAAATCTCATCACATAAAAGAATTGTTCCTGTGAATCATCCTTGATGCTGATGAGCAGACTCTGTTCAGAGCACAATGTCTGCACTGTCCATAAATATCACTATGGCCAGTAAACTCAAGGCAATGACAAGGGGGCTGTAAAACCATTGAGGGTGCCATACACTGCAATGGTTGTAAAAAATGCCATAAAGGAAAACTAATCTTTTATTAAATCTTTTGTCTGGGAGGAGCTTTGTGTTTTAACAGGGCATTTAGCACCCAGGATAGCTTACGAAAAGCAGCAGTCTCTCTGCCCTTAAACTGGATTTGGAGTCCTTCAAAGTTCTAAAATTACTTCAGCCAAGAATGTTTCTACATTTTCTATGTTCTCAGCTGAGACCAAACATTCATTGCCTCACTCAAATATTTTCAATTGAAACATGCAGTTCAGGAAAAAAAAATTCTTCTAAAAACTCAACACACAGCTGTAAAAGCCCTCAGCAGGGGAGTGCAAAGTCTGACATCTAAAAAGCTACACACCAGCCAATTATAACTAAACCCCATCCATTTTATTTATCTCATGTAGCTAAAGGTAGGGATAGGGTAAGAAAGTTGTGTGGGGCCTGATGGGCTGAGTGTTGTGCTGTGGTTGAGTACCACAGATGGCAACCAGACTGCTATTGTTCTTTTCCTGCAAGGGCATACATCTGGAAGCACTCTGGGGTATCCATAAAAATCAGAATGGGGGGTGTTTCTGAAGAGCATCCATCTTCCAAGATAAGGGGAAAATTTGGTTTTGACCTCTAGACTGTTTCCTGGACTTATGGCAAAGACTAAAGGACCTTCAGTGCCCTGAGCAGAGTGGAGACAGCTCACAGGAAGATGCAGATATAACACTCAGTTAAACTGCCTTCAGTTCAGCTGTCAGGACTGACAGGTTTATGACCAAAGCAAAGGAATTTTACAATTAAAAAGCCAGACACAGCATTTTCTCAGACTATACAGACTGATGTTGATTATTTCAATGATAGAAAAGTAAGTATATTGCTTACAAAATAAATTCATATTTTACAGGTTTGATAGCATTTGACAATACGTGCAATCTTAACAAAATACCATACGCTCTAGAGATTAAGTATGACTCTTGTGCAATGCCAAATGAGTACTTTGGGAGTTGTTTTTGCATATTAGAGGTTTAGCACTTGTTCCTTAGAGCATTAATATTTCCTTTGGAATAGCACATTAACAGCAAATAATGTTCACTCTACACTATAAAACAAATCTAAAACAAACCCTACTCTTACCCACAAGGAGGGTAGGATAATCTTAGGATAATTCCACATTTCTCGTTCCTATTAAAGAAGACATAAATTCAATCTTTATCATCTTTTCTGTTGCAACACAGTCTATTAGGATATGTAGACTCTAATCAAACACAAATGCTTACTTAAACTAGTCAAGCTCTGTGTATTTTGTAGTAAAGCCAGCATATTGTACCTAATTAACCCTTCTGCTTTTCTGGCTGTGTTGCTTGGATTGCCCTGAGCTGAGCACTAAACCCTTGACAATGAAATTTTAGTGAAGAGCTCACGAGGGAAAAACTGCACTCCATTCACCTTAGCCTTTTGTGGCATGAACCAGGAACATTTTTAATACGGCCTGTATTCCACCAAAATGCATCCCACAAATACAGCACTAAGGGGGAGGAGGGCAGCACTGCTTCCCCCTAAACAAGATTTGCAGAATCACACTATAGGACTTAAGGGCAGTATTTGCTCCTGCAGGCACAGTAACTGAATTTCCAGGCTATAATTGGATGATGTGGTTTGCACCATTGCCAGAACTCCTCAATGGAATTACATCTGCCTGATAAATTATATAGTTTTCAGAACTGTGTTTTACAGAGAGCATGGAGCCCTGGGTCCTAATGTCTTGATGGGTATCATCTGCCTTCTGCTCCTTACATCCCAAGGGAGGCTTCAAATAATATGAGCTGCCCTTTTCTCAGACATGAGGCAGAATGGGAATGCCCATGGGAGAGCTCACGGAAGCCTTCTCCTTGCCAAGGGGTCTTTCCTTTCACAGGCTGACGTTCATTCTACCTCCCTGGGCTAAGGAGGGAAACAGGAGGCAGGGGGAAAAGGGATGTCTGCTGCTGTCTACAAAAGCAGTACAAGCCCACAAAGCATCAGCCACTGGGTTTTAATATGCTTGGTAAACTGCAAGCATGACCAGCACCAGGGACAGGCTGCTGAGGCTGAGTTGACCCTGTATGTCTTTATTAAAGTATCTCAGTGTTCTTTTACACCTGAAACTTGGATGTGTTGAGACAAAGTAGGAGTTAAGCAGGATTATATTTCAGTTTCCTCTGATGTCTTTATGTAGAAGACAGTATATACCAAGGGAGTGAATTTCTATCTAAGAATGTAGAAGGAATTGAAAAATAACTTATATATAACTGCAGTTGTCCTAATGGCAGCCTAAACCCCTGAGAACCCATGCAAAAAAAGGGCCTGCCTTCCTCTGTCTATCCCCTGACTAAAAGAGAATACACAATGAGGTTGGACAGAGAATAAATGAATGAGAAAATAGTAATTTAGTATACTTATTTAATTAGTTCTTTCTGCTTCTAATGGTAATGTGGCAGAATACGAGACTGAACAGAACAAGGTGGCTGCCTATGGCATAATTAGGCCTTTTAAGGAGGGAGAGAAAGACATCAGTCTGCACAGGCTGGTAGGGAAGGCAACTTCAGTAAGCACCCAATTTCCATAGCTGGAAACACACAGCTTCTTTAACGAACGTCTCAGATAATGCATTTAGGTTTTTTGTTATAATTTTAAAATAAAACACAACTGTTACCCGTCAGTTGAAAAGCTGTGTTTTCCTGGTTTGAAAAGCTGCGTTTTCTTTGCATTACTGGAGTTCCCAGACTTGGGGGTCTTTGGCTGCGAATATGTAAAAGATGACTAACAGCTGAATGGTTTTTCTAAACAAGAGGTGAATAAGAATGGGTCAGCAAGAATGGAAATCCCCAGAAGGAAGGACTGCCCAAACATCTCTTTCTCCTTCCCCTCCTCCCCTTCAGAGCCCAAAATCACCACTTTCTATTTTGACTGAGTGCCCTGGAACTGAGCACTCTCTTTTCTAATACATAGCAAGTGGCCTGAACACACAGACACAAAACCTGCACTGCCACCCATCACCCTGGGAGAAACCTGTGGAGAACCAGAAACTTTTCAGAAGTCATTGAGGCTGCTCAGAACACCACTCAGATTTGGTTACCAGTAGCTTGTATAACAACGGCAGGGTAGGATAAAAAGCTGACCTTGTAGAAGCAGGGTGGAAGATCTGCATGGTTTGACAGACACACCTTTGTATCAGGACTAAAAACATCCTTAGGAATTCTAGTTACAACAAGGAAGCAACCTTAACTAAAATCCTTAAATGAAAAAAACCCCTATTTTGTACATAACAAGTTTTTCTTGGGCCAAAGTCCACATGCATACTTATATATATCCTCATCCCCAGGTGAAGTGTAACCCCATCGTAACACTACTTCTGTAGCATTAAAATCTAGAGACTCAGATAAATTGATTTTTTAACCTCTTCAAAGAATACAGCCCTAAATCTCTGTCTTTGCTGACACTTTTCTGAATGTGTCCAGGCCCTTAAGTTGATGAGTTTTGCTCTGTGCTATATCTCCTGTGAGATGTAGAACAAGCATTATCTTAAGTGCATCTCTGTTTATTTAATAACCTCATTTAGGGTACAATAAATACACACAAGCAGTGATCAGGATCATGTCTGGTAACAAGCTGCTGTGGCTGAAGTTATTTTAATTGAAATTGGATTGAATTTCCCAAAAGGTCAGTAAAATTAGTATCTACCTGAAAATTAATATAACCACTCCAAATTGTCACATAGAGTTTCTAAAATTAACTCACAGGATCAAATGAAGAATTAATGCCAGGGCACCAACAGAAACCTAGAAAGCAGCATTAAAAA
>VWYI01044237.1:0-33245 GCA_013399455.1 Anthoscopus minutus
CCTTGCAAATTTTGTGAATTTACCTACTTCTGATGGACCATGCTACCATAACCCTGCATCCATCCAGCAGACTCTCAAATTCCCACCACTGCCACAGGTAATTCTGTGGCCCCAGGGCTTTCCAGGAAAATTAAGATTTTTGCCATTTTACCAGGAAATACAGGCAAAATGAAAAAATTACATATGTACCAGTCTACCCGGACACTGACAGTTTCTGGAATATCCCATTTTAAAGAAAAGTCTTTATGGTCTAAGAGCTGCTCCTAGAATACATGGAAACTGGACTCTCACAAGCAAGTCGTCTCATATGAGCAAATGCAACTCCTTCAAGAAAGCTTTCCTAGACATTTAACTGGATCATGAATATACCTAATTGTTTCATCTCTGCAGATGGAAATTAATCTCAAAAAACTTACCCCTTGATTTAAACTTTTTCCTCAAATAATGTTGACTGTCAAAAAGGATTCTAAATATGACATTGCAGAGGATGGTATCTGATTTTGCCCAAATTACAGCCCAAATACATGACTGGCAATATTTTTTCTTAATGTCATCTCTGTGAATTCCCCATATTGTGTGAAAATCTGATTAGCTTCCTTCCCTTCATCCCTGTTAAATGTTCTGACAGCTAAATCCCTACCTTCTATTAAAGATCTTATTAGAAACCACAGCCTCTTGTAACACTGAAATTCTGCTGGTGAGCTTTCACAATTGTAACTATATATATCTTTACCACAGCTGAACGGCTGAACAGGGGGAAGAACTTAAGACTTTTGGATGTTTTTTTTTATTTTTCCCTCAAAAAACGTCCCCCCCAGCTCTTAGTTAAAACTTTGCTTCTTGCTACTTCTGCAGCATCTCCCCACACAGCTGCAGCTCTCAGTTGCACAAACTGCTCAGAGTGTGCCTGGGTGGCCAAGGAGGCCAGTGGCATCCTGGCCTGGAACAAGCATAGTGTGGCCAGCAGGAGCAGGGCAGGGATTGTCCCCTGTACTTGGCACTGGTGAGGTCACAATTTGAGTCCTGTGTCCTGTTTTGGGCCCCTCAGGACCAGAAGGACATTGAGGGGCTGGAACACGCCCAGAGAAAGGAACGGAGCTGGGGAAGGGTCTGAAGTGTTATGAGAAGCCACTGAGGGAGCTGGAGTTGCTCAGCCTGGAGAAAAGGAGGCTCGGGAGGAACATGAAAGGAGGGTGTAGCTAGCAAGTCTCTTCTCCCAGGGAACAAGCGCCAGGATGAGAGGAAATGGCCTCAAGTTGCAGCAGAGGAGGAGGTTTAGATTAGATATTAAGATCTCTTTTTCATGGAAAAGGTTACCAAGCACTGGAACAGGCTGCCCAGGGACGCAGTTGAGTCCTCGACCCTGGAGATGTGCGAAGACAAGTCAATGCGGCGCTTATGGACACGGCCTAGTGGTGGTCTTGGCAGTGTTCATTTTCAGTCAGACTCAGCAATCCAAATAATTCCCAACCCAAATGATTCTATGATTTGTTTGGAATACTGAAATACTTTCAGATAGAAGTCTTTTTATAGTATTGCTGTTTTACCCTGGTCACTTCCACATGACTTGAGTTTTAATTACGTTTACTGTGTCTGTCTGGGTCAGAGTTAATTTCTTTCCAGCTGCCCTTTGTTGCTGGGCTTATACTGGTGACAAAACAGTGCTAAGAACACACCATTGTTTTATTTTGCAAGTAGGTAATAAGTATATAAACTTCCTTACGTTTATAAATATGGTTCAAAGTCTACCTAAGAAAATTAATAGTTTAAAATATTAAGTATTATAGAAGAATGTTCCAGGATATATTCCCCCAATCACTTTCTGAGATATACGTTAAAAGATAAAGGTGAAGATGGATGCAACTGCGTTGAAAGAAATGTTTCTTTCAAGGAAAACCTTAGTGCCATCTGTGACAAACAGAATCAAGCCATTCAAAACTCTTTTTACCATGAACTACAGAAATGTCTCCTAATTAGCTAAGAAGTAGCTAAAAACTAAACTATTGATTAATTCATTTACTGTAAAACAACTATTTTAACAGAAAGGGTAATATAAACCCTCTCTGTCAAAGTCTGGCAAGGAAAAACACATAAGTACTTTGACAAGATTAGTCTCAAAAAATTCATAACACAAGAAGAAGAGTAATACTGTATATTGATTCTCACTGTATAGTGAGAATCATTAAAAAAAAAATTAAATCCCCTTTAGAAAGAAGATATTCAAACCAAAATTATTTCCCTGGATAAATCAATAGGAAAATTACCAATTGAGAAGGAAACTGTTCAAATAACTGTTCAATAAATTGTGGAAACTAAAGTACTTTCATCACTCACAGAGTTGTCAAATAATTTAGAGGACTTCTACTTTTTACTGCTGAGGCCATATATTGCGTCTACTATGACAAGTCAAGGTAGCTTTTATTAAAGCTCTCTTCCACAGCCTTGTGCTGTGAGTCATCCTTCCCTCCTTTTAAACTGTTTTTTGGAGTGGCTATGCACAAACTGGACTTGTTCAGCCTGGAGAAGAGAAGGTTGTGGGATGACTTCATATCACATTCCAGTGCCTAAATGGGGCCACAAGAGAGCTGGAGAGGGACTTATCACAAGAGCATGGAGTGATATGATGAGGGCTAATGGCTCTAATCTGAAAGAGAGTAGGTTTAGATTGGATGTTAGGAAGGAATTCTTTCCTGTGAGGGTGGTAAGGCCCTGGCACAGGTTACCCAGGAAAGCTGCAGCTGCCCATTCCTGGAACTGTTCAAGAACAGACTGGGTGGTTTGAGGTTTGAGCAATGTGGTCCTGTGGCATCCTGCCCATGGCAGGGAGTTGAAACTGGACTGTCTTTGAGCTTCATCCCAATCCAAATAATTTTATGATTCTATGGCAGAAGTTTATCAGGACTGGACAGGCCCTTATGGCTGCAGTCCCCAAACCAGAACTTCTGAGCGAACTTTGCTCACAAAATTGTGTTTCAATGATTAATGCAATGGGAAATAAAGAATATCTTTTTAAAGTTACGCTGAAGATAGAAGGAAAAAATCCTACCCACCAACTGCAGTTGAGTATGGCACAATGTTATTTTATTAGTATTACTGCTAATGTGTAAAGGAAGGTTGTGGACCACCTTGGCATTTCAGTTGGACTTTCAGGTGTTTTCATTTTTTATCTAGCTCCTAATTGTGTCCCCAAGGTCAGCAAACTGACTTTGGTAAGAACGCTGGATTCTGCTTCACATGCACTTGAGCACTTGAGACTGCCCACTAGCTCCCATTTACATCTTCTGAAATACATTAACTTGTATCTTTCTTTTTTTTTACCAGTCAAAAAAACCCCAAACCTCTGTTCTGTATTTTCAAGGTTATGGAGTGACAGTTTGGTGAGTAAAGATCTCCTTTCATAGTGCATGTTTTTTCATAAATCAATCAGTCATTTTAAACTATAGCCCAAAGAACAGAGGAAGTATCAGATGTGTCCATTATTAAGGTAGAAATTTTAGACAGCCCATCACTAAGAAGCTAGACTGGAACTCAATCAACAAAAGTTGATGCTATTGACCTCAGAGATATTAATGTTTTATGCTGCATTTTTGTAGCTCTAAGCACTAAATTTATTACATGTTGAAAATACAAGGAAAAAAATCTGACATGCAAATGAAACACATTTGTAAGAAAAAAACTATTGCATTCTCATGCTTCAGCAAATATGTACCAATAACTGGGAAGTATAATAAAAAAATCACATATTATATTCCCAAGGCATGGATAATTCAGTTATCTTTGCAGCTCAGTGATGACCAAAACTGTTGAAAGCTTACAAATGTCATGAATATACTTTAAATAAAATGTCTGGAATGCAAATTTTAAGGTTCTTCACGTTCCAAAAGAACCTCCTGATTTTTTCATCCCACTTCATCCTGGCCTGTTAGTTTAAAATCTCTGAGGCATTCAGTATTACTCAAATCACAAGTATTATTATTTCAGTTGCTCTTTAATTTAATGAAAACATTTATTGTGACTGAGTATGCCAGTAAATTAATTACTTCTGGTAATGTCCCAGGCTCAAGAAAACCCATCATCCCACCTCCTAACATCAAAAATATTCAGCAGAGCAGTAATCGTGCATCAATGACATTTTTCTTACACATATAAACACTACAAAAACACTACAAAAAAAAAGGTTTGATTAAAATAACACATTCGATTTTAATAGTATCTGAACAAAAAATTCTTTCATAAAACATCAACAATTCAAAATCTGTCACTCTCCTTCAGGAAACAAGAAAATCCTACTGTGATCATCATGGGACAAAACAGATTCTCATCTCTGAAGTGATAATCACACAATGATTGTGCCATATTCTGGATTATATTGGGACACAAGAGTGACTCAGATTAGGTAGCACTGTGGACATAAATCACCATCCCTGGAAGTGTTCAAAAAGTAAGTGAATGTGGCATTTGGGGACGTGGTGAACACGGTGGTGTTGGGTTAACAGTTGGACTCAGTGACCTGAAAGGTCTTTTCCAATATAAATGATTCTATGATTTTATGCTTCAAACCACTTTTCTCCCTCATATTTACTCTAGCTCCTTTTTTTTCAAACCACTTTGTACATTTTTGTGAAATACTTTAATAACTGAATCCCAGGTTTTTACTGAGATGTAAACTCCTTTATGTATTCTAGTAAGTGCTGCTCATTCTTAATAGACAGCAGAGGTCCTAAGACACCCCAAACCTTCAAGTGGCTGCAGAACTATTGTTTTTAAAACATCACTGTTTTAAAACATTATTGTATGATGAGCCAAAAAATTCATGGTTATAATAGCTGTGTTTTAAATTGACTTGGAGTTCACATGTTTTTGTGTTTGTATACTGTGGCTATTTTGGAGTACCTAAAGCTTTTAAGAATTTACACAGTAACTGGAATTATATCTTGTGTGCTTTCCAAATGTACTGTGCACTTCAATGGAGCTCATCCCAGAGCTCAAGCAAAACATTCCTCACTGGACTTTCTCATCATGGTAAATGATAGCCCATACTTTTTGCTAGAGCAAAAATTCCTTGATTCACTTCTCATTGTAGTGTATGACAGTATTTACTTTGTCTAGGATTTTTAAAGGAAAAAAAACTTTCAGAATTATAACTCAGATTCCGTGAGACTGCATACAAAATGTAAAACACAGAAGCATCATTGAGAGATGGAAATTATGTCTAGGAACACAAAGAGTAATCCATAAAGTTGAAAACAGGCTGAGATTAAGAAATGTCATATTGCTTGAAATCCATGAAAGCAAAGACACAGAAGGCATTTTATAAAAATGGATTATTAAGGTGCTGAGGGTGGACAGTTTCTACTTCCTTCTGGAACACAACATGGCAAATAAAATGATTGAAAATGGAACAAGATGTTTCTCTTAGAGAAACAGTATCTTCTGAGCTCATTTCAGAGAAGCAAGTAATTATATGCCTCATACACAAAAATCAAGAGATAATTCAAACTAATATAAAAATAATTGCTATACAGTATGTACTGTGATGTCAGAAGTACAAGTTGATGTTAAATGCACCAGCATAGTGCATCTTACTTCAAAAGTGAAACTCCAAGTGCCCCTGATACTCTGTGACATGCATTAGCTGGGTGGAAAGGAAAGAAACCAGGTTCTTTCCTGGTGTAGCCACTGGCAAGGCACTGATGGTTGAACTTTAGAGAGTAAAAAATCTGCTCTATCCCATGCTCACTCTCCCCAAGGATAACAAACATTATTAATGTTTTCATTTTTCTGATTTAGGTAATCTGATACCATATCATCAGATGCTCAAGCCCATACTGGTTCTCACTTAAACCAAAAAAATTTTGTTCCAATTTGCATAACAGAAAATTATTTTTCCTAATATTACAAAAAAAAAAAAATAGTCATAACACATTCCTCCAGCATACAAATTCTTTTAATATGAAACCTTATCATGTGTAACAGTTAGAATTAGATTTAAAGATAGATACTTAGTACTCAGAAAAAGCAAGAGAAGAACATAATAATGTGTACCCATGTCATTCTTGCATCTGTAATTCCTACACACAACACAGACAGCTCCAGTCCCAAGAACAACTGAAATCTTTCAGACAAGTCTATATTGCAGGAATATTCACCCAAGTACAAGAGCCATTCACTTCCAGAGTGTCAGAATGCCAAAATCCAGACCATAAAAATAAAAATGGTGGGAGACTTACCCCATTTAAGGGAAATGTTTTCCATCCTAGTTCTCCAAGGGCAGTTGTAGTATCAAGTAACACAACTGAAAATGGAAAAAGAAATGGTGTTTGTGGTAGTGCTTGGATTAGACACAGCAAAGTATTAAAACAGGAAGGACTGAACTTGCCATGTTACCCTGGTTCATTTGGGCTTTCGTGGCTTACATTTCTTACCTAAAAATTGCCTCAAAACTCCTAAAAACCCCTAAATCTTTTGCAGAAATCATTGCCAAATTACAGTAAACTACTGATATTTAACCATAAAAGATGCCTGATCAAACATGCACATTCCTGCAATCCCTTGCCTGGAAATCTGGAAAGTCTGCAGCATTAAAGCTAGTAATATACACAGTATATTCAAAAGTAAGCTTTTTTTTTTTTTTTTTAATGAAACCCATAAACTTCATAGAAATAAAGTTATACAATTTATAAATGGGGAAAACACAGGAAGACAAACAATTTAAGTTTCTCTCTTGTTTGGAGTACCACAGTGTCAATATCTGCTGCATATTTTTTGCATCACTTCTGTCATATTCCTGTTGGGTTTTTTGATATATGATAGGATGTGCATTATTGTATATTACAAAACGTGTATGCATTATTTTAATGTTAAATTACATTAACTTCCTTTTTCACTTCCATTCACTGATGCTAAACAAAACATACATAGCACGAGACATTTTACCCACAGGTACTACTGCCCTCTAATGGAATTGTTTCATCCAACCCTCTAACTTCAGAAATCTATGTATTAGATGTGTATATTAATAAATGTATTAGAATTTAAACACAAAATTAAGTATTATACAGGGAAGTTTATTTTAATTATTGAATTGGTGTGTTTTGGCCACTGAGTTCCTCCTTACAGCTCTCTAATTCCAGTTCTCTGGAAGTTAAATGATGAAGAAAAATAATTAAGCAAGTAATTTGAAAGATGACCCCACTATCCATACAATTGTTGGGTTTATATTGGTGTGCGCTATCATCCACCTCTTGTCTGTCCAAATATTCAATGTACAGCTATCTATAATGTGTCTCTGTAAAGCAGCACAGCAGCAGCAGAAGCCAGGTCATGTTTTTCTGCCTTATGGAAAAGGCACCCTGGCATGGACATTGAACTTGGCAGCTTATTAGAGGGAACCTGACCCAGCATCTTCCCTTCTCTTTCGTACTAGTGACACTTAGAGCTCCTCTACGTTTGAATGGATGGTGACTTTTAACCTGAAACTGAAGTTTTGCTGTCTTGTCAACAGACTTACAGGCAAGTAAAAAGCTCAACATAAACCACATAAAAGATTAATGGCTTACATGAAGAAATAAGGACATTTTTAAAATACATTCAACAAAGGGGAGTAGTCTGCTCTCCACTTCTTCACCACCTCACTGTGTAAAGCTTTGTGAATGAGTATAAATGAACCATTTTTTTAAATCTCTGTTTTACTTTAAAAAAAACAGATCATCATGCTCATTGAGATTATTGCTGTCTTCCACTTGCTTAAAAAGCTGTGATTTACAGCTGTCATAGTATTTTCTATTTGTGTCAGATGCTCATGTGGAAGAGTAAAAAAAAACATCTTTGCATTTGACATTTGATGCAGCAGTTTCCTGTGTAAAACTCCTAAGTTATAATCTACTGGGGATCTGTTACCTCCAAAAAAGAAAACCCCAGCATATTTTTATATGGGTTTTCATATTTCCTTTTCATAGAGAGGACCAACCTCTCAGCAGGTTTCTGAGAATATTTCGGTTCATCTTAGGTGTTTTTTTCTTTCCATCTCTCTCCCCCTTCTCTCTCCACCCAGAAAACATGGACTTTTCTTATTTATTATGCACTTTGTTTCCAGCTGAGTTTCAAGTTATGTCTTGCTCTTTGTCAAGTGCTATTCCTGTGAATTTGCAGGCAGAAATAAGTGAGCAGCATTAAGGTTTGAAGTGTCATTTCAGTTTTACAATTTTTGTAGTAGCAAGACTGAAATTTAATAAATATCATCCAGGTATTCAAAATTAATACTTTTGTGAAACAAGACCCAAAATACAGAAAGGAAAACTAAATTAAATGAATGAATTAATTTCTTCAGTGGAGCCTGAATTAATTAATTCCTTGCCTGAATTAATCAAGTACTACTTGAAGGCTCAAAGCTATACATTAAAAAAATTAAAAGCTAGAGTAAATTCATCACTGAAAGTATACCAAGTTAGATTTAGTTGAACCATGATCTAATAATATTCCTCATATATACATTTACCAAATGATCTCCAATGAGTAACTGAGCTTTGTTAAAATACAATTTTTGATACATTTGACATACCAAGCCTTTCGAATGCTCACATATTCTCACCTGTATCTACCAAATTTGTAAGAATTGGAAGATTGAAACCAATTGGAGAATTCTCCAACGGGAGAATTCACCAAACAACCACTAACCAGAACTATTACAGTATCACCTCCAAGATCAGAAATGAAAATTATAAAAATGAAAAGACTGTCTTTCCAACAGCACTTGTAATACAAGACATAAAATAATTATCAATCAAAAATGTGCAAATACTGAAAGATCAAATAAACCATATGATTATGCCAAAGAAACACAAACTCCAGTGAAGCTGTGGATTCAGCAGGGCCTACTATAAAAATGAGAAAAGCAATAAAATCCTCGCACACTTTAGAGGTTTGGAGATATCTCCATGCTAGTCTTCAGTGTGGGACGGAGACACCCAAGCTATCTTTAAATGAGGTAATTACAAAGCAGCCTATCCCAGCAGCACAGACCTGATGGCAGACAAATCTGCACTGCCAAGGAGCTTCCAACTCACAGCTCTTATGGCAGAAAATTCCCTCTGCCAAAGAACTCCAGGCTAAGAGGAATGCCAGCACTCCTGAATTGCACACAGGAGTGAAGGCTTCCCCTCTGCCTGCAGGACAGGAAAAGTTTCAAAAGAATTGGAAATTCATATATAAAGAGACTAAAAAAGATGGTGGGAACTCCTCCTGTGATGCTTATAATGAGAAAATTCTCTGAAAAGTTAATGGGATCACAAAGTCATATTTATTGACCCTTGCCCCTACATTTACTTATTTATGCTCCTTTGTATGTCATAAAAAGCTCCATCCTTCTTAAGAAAAATGAAAAGTGTTCATTATGGACAAGCCATTAGCTGTCAGCATAAACAGAAGTATGTCTGGAACTACTGCAGTGAATATTTTATGGGAAACGCTGTGAGCACACTGGTTGAGACTCAGCAATGTTATTGACATTTGTGACATCCAAGTTCCACTTTTAGCAGGCACTTTTCTGAGGTGATGGCTCTAAACCTTGCACAGTGAACAAGAAGTTAGGCCTGCCATTACGAAGTCATTTCACAATTCAAAATGAACTCGAAGATCTTTTCTAAAAAACTCTCTGGATAACTCAGATTTAGCACTCAAGTGTCATTTCTTAAATAACTGGACTAGGGATACTAACACTTGCCCAACAATAATACACAGACCTAAACACACATCTGTAAGCCTACTGTTTCATTACCTGCACATTTCATTCTTAGAAGTGTTTAGCTTTGTTTTCCAGCACATACTTTAATAGATATTATAATACTATATTATTCAGTAATAATATAGTAATATAATACTATATTATTACTCATTATGTTGTATTGAGCTTCCGTTCCCTTTTTTCTGTACATTATCTTACACTGCTGTTATTAGACTTTACAACCAAAATTAATCTTTTCAGAGGTTTTACCTGGTCCCCAAGAAACTATTTTATCTAAAATTACGACGAGCAGAGCTCCAAGGACTGACAGGGTAGAATTTTAATTTTCATTCCAAAATACTCTTCTAAAAGATGAACTCTGCAATCATGTCTGTACCACTAAGGAAAAAAGCCTTCCAAACATTCATTTCACCAGTTTCTTGTCTTCTTTTTTTTACACACCTCTAGACAAGGGTATGTGTGAATTAACACAATTAATGAAGGATTTTGGCCAACTTCATGGAATCTGATATCAGATCATCCAGTCTGATCTGCTCATTTTAGACATTTCACTGTTTTCTCTAGCGTGGATAAGCCTAAGATTTGCAAGGAAAGCAAAGAAATTCACAGATCTGAAGACAGCACTAATGACTCAGAACATCTTGTCTGTACTGCATAAAGGATACACAAAAACCCCCTGATAGTTTCAGTATCTCCCAGTAAGGTGGGGAAGCATTACAGATGACCCCCAGAAATAGGCAAAACTGGCACCTTATTATTGACTGCAAAGTTTGCATTTATAAGGCAAACACAGAGCTTTTGAAGTCTCTCACTTCCAACCCTCAAGAGAGTTGTTGCTCTCTTCTGAAGTATCTGTACTTTCAGGTTTTATGGGGTTTTTTATTTTTAAAAGATGATCACATGTAGCATTCTGAAATCATTCCTTTTAACAACATGTATTAAGAGTCCCGGCTATTTTTATATCCTGTTTATATATCCAGGGTCACATTAGCCTATTTTTTTATGCAGAATTGCACTCACAGGTGTTATTACTCTATCAAGATCACTGTTCCATACAGATTTACTCCTTTTCATATTTTTTTTTCAGTCTGGGTTATGTTTTACTTGTGAATGTACAAAGAACAATTCGTTTATACTAAAATAAGTTTCATTTGCAAGGGCTGACCTTTACTAAGTGAGAAAGGCTCCTCCCCATCTGCCCATCCTCTTTCTTTACTTGCTACTCCTTTTGTCAGGTATTGAGTTTATATTTATTTTCATAATGAATAATGTTAGAATATTGAATACTGTATATCTCAAATTATGTGATTTAACAGTCACTGAAACTACTTTAAGGTTTCTTAGACATCAGGGATTTTTAAAAACCCATTTAGTAACAGAAAAAAAAGCTTTTTACTGTCTGAAGACTCTGTCATATACTGTTATAATATAAAAAATCTCAACATATTACTGCTGTGGCTTGCCTGCCCAAGGAAGACAAGAAAGAAGAAGGGGATATGCAATATGAAAGTTACCTTGGCAATTAACGTGCAATCAGGTGGGAAAAATTATTTAAATGCTTGGATTTATGACCAGACCTGTTTTCCATAAACTAAATAAACTGGCATTCATTATATTCATTATACATGTATCAATTGAATCCTTTTCCATAATTTTCATTATTTTGCATGCAACAGCTATCTGGTTTAGGCAAGATTAATGAGATGCAGCAATAAAGTATGAGTAGCACCTGTCTAGATAGCAATTCTGCCAGGGAAGTGTACAGGAGTCACAGCAAATCAGAGAGTAAACAAAATATTAACAATGCTGTTTGCCTGAGATAAGCAGGATTAGAGCCAGCAAAATAAAGAGAGTAATCCTTCCACTCTCCTCAACATTTCCAAGAGTTTTATGTCAGACTCCAAGAAAATCCTTGCTACTCTACAGTTGTAAAGAAGAGGGAGAGCTGTGACTAATTGGGAAGCTGGGGAATCTCCACTCCAGAAGGCTTTTAAGACACCTTGAACACTGTCAGGCCTGGTTTCTGCATAATCTCCTGTTGCCTTGGGGCAGAGCAGGAGAGATAAATGACTTCTCCAAATGTGAGTTTTATAAAAATCTAGTTACCTGGTTAATGGTGCTTCCCTTTTCTTTTCAAACCACACCTCTAACACCTACGCTTTTCCAATATTCCTGAATTCCCTAAGTCCCTGAACTCATTAAATTTACCATCAATAGCCCAGAGATGTCCTCAGCCAATTCTTTCAGGAGTCTTGGAAGCGAACTATTTACACCAGATGGGGAGTACTTCATGTTCTTCATCTTATATGAATAAATCACTAATTTCTGATTTTCCCAATTTCAAGAACATTATTTTCTGCCTCTTTCTAAAAATAGTTCAATACCATTCACACAAATATTTTTTATTCATAATGCAATAGGGAAATTCCCTATTATCCTAAGTGTTGTGAAACTTGGGCTTTTACCTAAAACATTTACTTTTTATTGTCAGTTTTCTACCTATTTTCTAATGTGCTAATTTCTACATGTATCCTCTCTTTTCCATTAACTATGAAAAATATTTGTATTTCTAGTTTCTGCTTTCATGTTACCTCCAATGTAGGTTGAGCTGTTATCCAAAACTGGCCTTTTTTTAATGATCAATGATTTCCTAATCAAGAACTGTTAAAAGGAATTTCCACTTTACCTTTTTTTTTTGCTTCTTGCACACTCACACACTTCTAAAATTCTCTTCTAATGAATGAGAACTGGCCAGAATACTTTTTCATTTATGAAACCAAACATCCCATTCATGATACATTCATCTTGTCTGTGCTAAGAAGTTTATTAGATGGGGTTATATTTGATAAATGCCTGTCTTTATCTTGATACTCTTTTACTCCATTACACATGGGCTCCAGTGATAATCTTCAAACACTAATTCCCCCGCAGTATCATTCTGCTTTCCATACATTACATACAGATGTTTAAGGAATAATTTCCCTTCTTTTCTCATTTGATTCGGTTATGTGGTTCAGTCTTACTGTTTCCTATGACTTCCCGGATAGATATAATTTGCGATCCTGTGGCTCTGAGAAAACAAGATTAAAACAAGCAATAGTTCTTTTGGGAAAACAAAAACAAACAAACAATTTTTAAAAAAAGCCACCACTCACCTGTTACATTCAACCTTTTTTACTAGAACACATTCTTACCTATTTCTTAGCAACATCATTTTTTAAATTAAATTGAAATTTATCATATTTCAGAGACAATAAAATTATCCTTTCTATACCTTACATGCAAAGATGCATGTTCTCCATAGAGGAGAAGGCTGCTGTAACCCTACTGCTCCATCTCTCTGTGGAATGGAAATCAACATATTCATACCCAATGTTTCAGTTTTACTACATCCTTTTATTATACTTTCTTCCATTCTCACTTTAAAAATCCTCCTGAACCCCTTTATTCTCATGTTATATCATTATTAGCATTACCAACCATTGCAGAACCCTCAGTTATATCAGCTACACCTGTCTTTCTGAAAGCAGGATTTCAAATCAGATTTTAAAAAGCCTGTCAAGTTCTATGTTAACTTCAGGGTTTAAAGTTTCCAACCACAAACATATTTTAACAAGAGCATTTTTCCTCCCTTACCATGTCACTGTAAAATAAGCAACTGCAATACTTTATATACCTATCAAAATATCTGATAATCAATTACTGTAACTTACAATTTATAAATACCTAAGTCAGACAGTTAGTTTCAATAACTAATGAATCCTTGCACCCAGAAGTAATAACAGCAATTTTTGTGTTCTTTTTCTTTCCATTATTTTAATCCCTGTCTATAACTGGGGAAGATGTCCAAGTGGGAGGAGAAATTCAACAATTTATCAGTTAAAGGCACATAATAATAGTCAATAAAAGACTCATTCTTCCCCAGTTAGGTGGACTCCACATTCTATTTCATTAATACCAAATGAAGCCTTGGAAATCCACTTGATACATTCAGTGGCACCAAATGCATAGAGAAAATCTGTCAGTGCAGAAACACATAACAATTTCTGCACTGAGATCTTTCTAGGATAACAGTTACAATTCCAAATTGTACATGGATAGATCTTTACTTATTCTGCCACCCAGCACGTTATTTTGCTCTAAGACAGCTGTAAACATTTTGTATTTTGAGGTCTTACATAGGCACTTGCTTCTCCCATGTGAGTCTTACTCACCAGGACAAGAAGAAATAAAACTACTGAGGTAAAAAGAAAGCATACTCACATCCAAAATAAATGGGCTTACCTCAGGAAAAGATGAGGCCCCAGCTTTTCCTCAGGTAATCATGGAATGGAAAATGAGTAGATAATGTCCTACCTCTCCTAGCCTATAGCAGAGCTTTTTCCCCAAAGTGATTTCAAAGTGATTTTGTTGATCAGTGCACTTTCTGATGGGAAAGCAAGGCAGGAGGAGGTTGTGAAATCCATAGCTCAGCCAGGAGGGATGAATCCCTACGTTTGTAATGCACTGAAGGGGGCTGAGCGCTGGAGTGTCAGCCCTGCAGGACAGGCAGCCAACACAGAGCCGAGGAAGTCCTGGCAGGCGGAGGCAGATTGCTCTACTTTAATGTGCTCCTCACAAAGAATGAGATGGGGAAAAAGGGGTTTAGGTACCAGGGAAACAATGTGTTCTTACCACTGACACAGCTTTAAGATACTCCTTTACAGCAGAGATTTCTGTTAAAATGAGCTGAGATAAATTAATGTCGTTCATAGTTCCAGAAAACACCACCAACGCTGTATTATTTTTCTATGCTTTTTGTTTCACATGTATAATACAAAAAGATCAAGAGCTAACTCTGATAAAAACAGGAGTCAAAAAATGATGATAGGTGCCCAGCTGCCCTATTAAATAATTTTCATTCTTCCTTGAAAATACTAATTGATATTCAATTCACCATCATGTTCATGTCAACTGTAGATTACTGGGCAGCATTTCCTAAATGAACACGAATACCTGACAGTTTTGTCAGCCCTGTTTATTAACCTAAGTATATCTTCATTAGGGAAATTAGAAACAACTGAAATTCAGACAAACAGACTTGTCTTTTCTTGCACTGGTAAATGACGTGTGTTGATGCCTATCCTGAAGGTTGGGACTAATGCTATATTTAATATTCCTCACTTTGCTGTTAAACGTTTTTACTCTGCATTCTTATAAGCAATTTCTTTCATGTCTTTTATTTTAATACTTATACTGAGTGGTGATAAAATGAACAAAAAGTTAAGGTCACAACATCCATAAGTGAAAAAAAAAACCAATATACAAAAGCTTTTGGAAAATTATAACAATACTTATACGTAACTGTCAGCCAAACTAATTAGGAAGTTAACAATTCCATGGCTATTGCCCCTATACTCCATACTTTATGGGAATTTCACTTCAAGGAGGGGTAGAAACTTCCCACTGGAACTCATTGGCACAATCAAACCCACCCTAGGCACCAATTCTTCCTTGCCCTGCTCTGATCCAAAGATGCAGCCTCTCTACAAGTAAAGAATGAAATGGCATTGCAAAGGTTTGTTGCCTTTTCTCAAAATGCATACCTGGGAAGGCTGAGACAGAAGTACCTTCCAGCCTCATAATGTGTCTTTTTTAAGTGGAGTGAGAAGTGTGGAGTGTGGCGTGTTCCACAGCAATCCCTTTAAAGAAAGAAATTTTGAAGAGAACAGCTGATAGGTGCTGGGAGGACAGATGGTCGCTGCTTACTCAAGTAGTCACTTAATAACCATAATGAAAAATTAGCAGTTTGGTGACTCCAAGGAACAGAACAAATCTTAGGAGAGGAGCAAAGGCTGAAGCAGCTGAAGTTGTGTTTGACTGGCAGCACAGCGCCATGAAGAGCTATTTGAGAATCTCTGTTTCAAAAACTCAGACAAGGGACCAGTCCAGGATTTTTGGCAGAACCCTTGAGGGTAGTGTGTCCTGAGCTGCTGAGCTGCTCCAGACAGGCTGAGAGCAAGAACTGGGAGTCTGAAACTCTGACATACAAGCAAACCTGACATGGGAACAACCATCAGGGAAGATCCAGACATGAAACACGAAGGAGGATTCTTCTGCAGTGCACAAACCCACCCACTGAAGCCAAAGACTCATGATACCACTCTCTCACCATTTTCTACTATTTCTGTAGTTCAGTCTAACTCTTTAACTCCAGGCAGCTAAAGAAGAGCTTACCTACACCCAGTCCATACCTTTACATGATAAAAAATGGAATGAGGTCATCCCTATTTTGCAGGCAGAAAAGCTCCAATGCAGAATGCAAAGCAAACATCCAGCCCAGGAATGGCAGATCCCGACTCGCCTGCTTTTTCCAGCCAAGAGGAAAGTTAAACTCATTTGTATGAAGTGTTGGAGAGGGTGGGAAAGCACAGCTGTACTCTGAACTACCAGTCAGAATTCATCCACAAGACATACAAATGGGCCACCAGAAGCAACAGGAAATTCATTATTATCCACTCCAGAACTATGGCAATGCCACACAAACAGGACGAAGTTACTATTTCCAATTAAAATGAAAAACTCTCTGATCTCCCTATTGTCCCAGTGTCCTGGTTTGGGCAGGGATAGAGGTCATTTTCTTCTTAGCAGCTGGTGCAGTGCTGTGTTTTGGATTTAGTATGGGAATAATAGATGCAATACAGCAATGTTTGGATTGTTGCTGGGTAATGCTCACTCCAAGTCTAGGACTTTTCAGTGTCTCATGCTCTGCCAATACACAAAAAGCTGGGAGGGAGCACAGCCAGGACAAGTGATCCAAACTGACCAAAGGGATATTCCATATCTCAGAACATCATGCTCAGTGTGTTGCCTGTGAGGGGCTGATCAGTGCCTGGGAACAGGCTGGGCCCTGGACAGTATGAGATGAGCCACTGCATTGTGCATCACTTGATTTTCTTAGGTTTTATCTCTCTTTCTACTTCCAACTGTTCTTCTTCATCACTACTATAATTATTACTATCATCATTACTATAACTGTTCTTACCTCAACCAACAAGGATTTTACTTTTTTTTATGCTCCCCCCCATCTCACCTGGGAGGGTTGAGGCATTGAATGAGTGGCTGCCTTGCACTTGCAATGTACCAACAACACCTAAGAAAGTAAGTGACATACAAAGGATAGAGGAGCACTATTAAGGCTGCATTTGGGTTTTTTTCTGCTGGCTTGAGGTAATGTGGTTAGTTATGACTTTAGCTGTCAGTAGGTAAAAGAAGTCATCAGTAAAGCCACAAGCTGTGGGCATATCAAAGCAGAAGCAGCCAAGATTTTCAACTGTGCAAAACTCTCTCAAGCAAATGGATTGGTTTTTCTCCTTTGCTTTTTGAAGTGGTATCTCGTTTGTTTAATAAGTTATCTGCCAAAGAAGTGAGGAAGTGAAATATTTAATACACTTGGCCTTACTACTGTAAGACTGTAGTCTGAAAGTGGCCATGATGTACAGAGGAGTAGTTTAGCAGAAGTCATATGAAAAAAATCATGATATAAAACTATAAGTAACTCAGAAAATGAGGTTAACATTTGGCTATAAGTTTTCTTTTAATGCCAAACCTCAAAAATATACCAAAATAAATGCAACTTCTTAAAAAGCAGAGTTGCTACACTCGTGACAAATATTCCCAGAGATATCTCCTAGGTTTACATTCATGATGTTAAAACGTTTCTTATCTCCTTTGATTAAATATCCACACAGCCAGTCAGTTTAATGTTTTTGAGCTTTGTAATTCTCTGTTTCACTTCATCAGTCTGTCACATCTTCCACTAGCTCTTCATTTATAATTTACGGTGTTAAGAACCAAGTTTTCACAGCATGAACATTTTACAGGTGCTAGGTCAGGCTGTCAAGCTAAAGTACATTCTAATAATCTGTGGATTTGAAAAATCTTAGTCTCTTTATGCACAGGGAACAACAACATGAAGGTTCAACTGTTTTTATCAATTAATCAGGTTTGCAATACTTTTAACATAATAACTAAATAAATATACAGCATCTTGTCACTTGACAGGAAATAAGCTTGACTATCTAACCAAAGATCAAATTACTTTAAAATATTAGACAGCATGGAGTACCCACCTCTACTATGCAGAAACTTTTGAGATTTGAATGATATACTTTTAATGCACATTCATGGAGATTTAAATTTCAGAGAAAACTGAAGAGCCTTAAGTAGATCTGAGAATGCCATCATTCATGTAGTAAACTGTTGAGTAACTGGGTTCGAATTCCACAGTATATAGTTCTTTTCCCTTTTGTACTATGAAATAATCCAACTGGATAAAATAAACTAATTTTTTCTGATTTCACATCAAGAAGTGAAAGTAAAAAGACCATTTTTCCACTTTTTAAAGGTTTTTTCTCAGATTTTCTGTAGTGCAAGAGGTGATTAGAAACAGGTACAGCACTGCATCAGTAGTCAAGTGTTGGAAATGCAGCAGCTCCTTGGGACTTGGCTCAAAGCAACGCTTCAAAGGGCTACTTGAATCTTAAGTGCCTGTTACACAACCCAGTGATGCAAGAGCAATGTCACTGAGGATGGCTGGAGCACTGCCCAGGGACTCTGCAGGCAATGCCAAATATAGACTATATAATAATACACACACACTGCCAGTGAAGAAGTCAGGAACCTTTTTATTTCAATGATTGCCACACAGGAAATGTTTGAATTAAAATTGTTTTATGACATTGTTTTTTAAAACTTTCTTTTCCTCTTTTGCCATTCTGCCTGAAATATCAGCCAACAAAAAACATGAGAAGGGCACAAACAGCACCACAACTGTGGAGATGAGTTACTCTATTAAGGGAAAATAGGCAGTAATTAAAAAACTTACTATTTTTTCCTATCTGAAGACTATAACAATATGAAAATGCTCAGTTAGTGTAGGAAGGCTATCCATCATATCACAGAATTATAGAATTACAGATTAGTTCAGGTCAGAGGGGTCCTCTACAGACTGTCTAGTCCAGCTGCATTGACAGGGACATGTTCCACTATCCCAAATTGCTACAAATCCCATCTGGCCAGGCCTTGGACACTTCCAAGGATGGGGCAGCCACAACTCCTCTGTGCCAGTCTTCCACCACCCTCACAGTAAGGAATCTCTTCTTTCTATACTATCTAAATCTACCCTCTTTCAGTTTAAACCAGAGAGGAAGAGAGATGTTACCCTGAAAAGCCAAAAAAATTCACAACAGAAGGCAGCACTGGAGTTGAAGGAAAACAGGGATTGGAGAATACTACACAGTCAGGAGAGGTAGTGAAAAGTGGTAACATATTCAGAGGCTGTACAAGATGACAATGAACACTGACTGTTAAAAAGAAACATTATTATTCTTTGCACATCAGGACTAAGGCAGGAGTTAGAAAATGGATGCAGCTAACAGGTTCTGCACAGATTTGCCTCCATTAAAACAACTTGTCACCACAACTGTAGCTAGAATCCAAAATATATCATCAGTAACTGATTAGTGTAAAATTCTAAATCGCTGTAAGTAACTGATCTGTGTAGAAATCTAAATCACTGTCTTTCAAAATGCAGTAATTTACAAGACACACTAAAACTGAGACAACTGAAGCTGTCTTCACTTCCATGACAGAAGGTTGTCTGCAAGAAGCAAGGTTTCATTTTCATTAATGATAGAGTTACTCTGGAGTAAACATCCTTGAGAAAGTTATCATGCATTTAATTGAGAAGCTTAGATCTATGGATAGTTTTAGGCCAAGCATTTTTTTACCTTTTTATCTCATGTATGGAGTTGTTTGGCAGTTGTTTGGTTTTTTTTTTGCCTATCAAAAGAATTATTGAAGATTATAAGGAGTCAGAGAAAATCAGAGTTAAAAGGAAATGTTTTATATAAAAATTAAGTAATTATTATGTGATTACATTCCTAGTTAAAAGAGCAACCACAAAGCATTTAAAATTCGATACAAATTTATCACACAAAGTTCATAAATCCAGACTGACCCAAAGCCTCCTTTTTGACTAGGGCTAGCAACCACCACACCAGAGAAATCGGAAATACTTACTGCTCTCACTTTCCCACCTATTCAAAATCATTCTCAGCCTATGAATAGAATATTTTCTCATGGCAGGTTTCTCTATATTCTCCATGATGCAATCAAGTATTTAGTGCTGTTTCTCACCACCAATAATGAATGCCTTGATCAGAATCTGAGTGCTTTTTTGATTGCCCACAGTCCCTTCATTTCCAGTGCTTGCTCTCAATCAGATCAAGTGATTTAAATCTCATACTTAATTTAAAACAGATGAAGGAGGAATTTAAGATGTTTCATTTGTGTAAATACCAAATTTATAACAATGAATATTATCTTTTATATTGCTGCACAACTTAATTTATTTCATCTAAGAGCAATAAAACAGAGTAAGCACTGAGCAATACTAATAGCCAAGCAGAATCAAATTATGGAAGAAAAAGCTGACATCTGAATTATAATGCATTAAGGTAAAATTACAGCTGAATTTGAGGATAATTTCATTCAATTTGACTTCAAGAAAGCAGTACTTCTTTCAACATTAATTCAGAATTATACAAACCAAAAAGTATTTTGACTCTATAAAAATTATTTATGTCTTAAGATATAATTAAATTACTGACACGCCACATTGGAACATTTTAGTTTATCATGTACATTTCATTGTATAAATGTCAGAAAAAAGTCTGAGTAAGGAAACTAAAACAAGTTGTAAAAGTGTTTTTAGCTGCTTTAAATACAGAGCTAAAATGGGAGCAAGTTCATAAGTGGCATGGTTTTGAGACAGACAGATTGAACTGTGCAATTGGTGGTACAATTCCCCAAAATTAAGTAATGAGACTTATTTATTATTTAAGTAATGTCCTTGTCCAGGATAAGCCTGGTCTAATGGGACTTTTTTCGTGGAAAAGTTGGGAGGCATTGTCAACTCAACTAAAGGCTGAAACACTATGGGGCTGTGGGAAGAGAAGGAACAATTCTTGTCTAGGATATAAGGAAGGAAGGATATTAAATATAAAATATCAGACAATCCAAAGGGAGCCAAGCAGAATTTCTTTTATGAAATGCGTGTCTAGCAGCAACCAGAGAAGACATATATTAACTGCATATTAACTGCTGACAAGCCAACCAAGGGCCAATCCAACAACATGGGAATGAAGGAAACAGAAATGACTGAAACTGTTCAATATTCAGCATGATAAAAATACTACTATTGCATGAAGTACCAGTAAAATCCCACCAGCAAAGATGTATGTGGTTCTGGCCACCTCTTTTTTTCAAGAAAGAGCAAATTAAACAGGAGGAAGAATAAGCAAAGGCAACTGTAACTGTCACAGAGATCAGAAATCTCTTGAGTGAAAGATGTAAACCACACACCAAAACCCAAAAGAAGAGATGTGACTTCTCCTACAGTAGCAATCTGGACAAAAAATGAGAATGGAAAGGTGTTCTTAAGTTTTGAGACAAAGCCAGCACAAGCATAAATGATCAGCAGCACTCACTAATAAATGTAGCCCATAAATGTATTTGAATTTCACAGCACTGAAGTTCAGAACAACCTTCCAATAGGAGCAATGGGGAACATGGCTTAACTAGATTGAAAATGAAAATGAATGATTTTATACAGCATCACTGGAGGCATTTGATTGTGGTAACAAAGCTCTTTCCCAATCCTGAGTTACAGAGCCCCTCAATGCAGTGTAAATAATCCTGGCAGGTACTACTATAATGCAAATACAATTTCTCTCAAGAACAATTAAAAATGCTGTTGATGCCAGTAACGTTACAGTGAAATATTTTCCTTACCTCCATGGAAATGGAGCCACTTCCTGAATGACAAACTGACCCTTCCACTGCTAATTTCATTTCCTGTCTTGGAAGCCAAGGGTACCTCTCCCTTCAACCCATTTGCTTTTGGTTCACAGTAAAAAGAACTTAAATATTAACTGAACTCTTTACAGAATTTCAATACAGATCTCTCCAAACTACTGCATTTATCTTCAACGTAAGTGTCCAAAGGGCATAATCCACATTATGGACTAATAGCCTGTAAAACAGCATTTTATGAACTGTAGCCGTTTTCAGCAATAAAAATAGAATCAATGGACTCAAGTCGATAACATTTCTTTCCTACCCTACACTGGAATTAATTTAATTTTTATTTTTTTTACATTACGTACATTTTTAAAAACACTAGAACTTGTTTGGAGTCTACAAATGTCTATGCTTACAGCTATAGATGACATATTGTTATATAATTATTTTTTTAACCACCAGATTAGACTCAAAATTTTGTAAATTACAATATGCACGTATGAAAGTAATGAAAATTAGATTATTTTTTTATCTTCTCTTCCTTCTTCCTATTTTCTTCACCTCCTCTCCTTATCAGAAATGTACTGTTCCATCTCACTATTTGAATAAAGGTTGGCTCACTGCTATTTTAGCTTTAGTCATAAAAATTCATTACTTTAGAGTAATGAAAATCATACTGATGTGCCTCAGAACTGCATAAATGTTCTGCTCAAAGACCAGTACCTCCATGAAGCTCACCAAAAAGAATTTTCCTTTATTCATAAAGCACTTCATAGCAAGCCTATTTCTTCATTTCTTTCCATAGTTTTTTCTTAGTTTAAACCAGATAAAAAAACTTTTAACATATGTCCCATATAATAAAGGCCCTGAATCCTAAACATTCAAAGTGGTTGTTTTTTGTACATGTTGAATAACTGTGAAGTTAACGAGCTACTACCCAGCAGCTCAAATAATCAGGTAATTTGGATGATGCATTCACTGAATTCGGTGCAATCACATCCCATCTGGAGATAAGAACACTAGATACCAGGAAAGAAAAACTCACTTGTGTCAGAGAGAGACACAAGAACACAAAATCACAGTTAAAGGTAAAAATTATCAGTGCAAAAGACTGAGCAGTTCTTCAATTCCACTTTCCACAGACTGAACATCAATTCATTAACTTTCTGCTTTCCTACAGACACTATGCAAAAGAAGATCCTTAACTAAACAATGCTTAACTGAAGGCTATTATTTTATATAAACCAAACACTGTACCTTTGAATTACAGTGTACCCTTCATTTTATTTACACAGCTGAGTGCAGTTCCAGATGATTCACTCAACCATCCTTGTTTGTAAATGGACATACAGTAAGTTATCTTTGTGCAGGGAGAATATTTGACTATTAAGGGATTTTTCATTCATTCATTCATTCATTCATTCATTCATTCATTCATTCATTTATTCATTCCTACTTCTGGAATTTCAAGTGAATTACTGGAACCAATTTAACAGGGTGAGTCCCTTACAAAAATGTAATTTGATTCCATCAACACTGACACATGCAGTTACTAACCACACAGAGGAGTGGAAATCTACAGGGAACACTAATGTAAATTACCTGCTAACAGAGCACATAGAAATCTGTTTTGAGGTATCTGTACAAGTGAAGAAGTGAAGAAGATATTTAGGCCAAATATCTTCACAGAGTTTTAAGAATGACATTTTTATCAAATGGCCACACTTCACATTTCCTCAAATAACATGGTAATAATACTGACAGCTTTGGAGAGAAAACAAAGATCAGACGAGGATCTCTGACAAGGCAACAACACCACGGTTTAGTGATTTTTTCAGATGCTGTAGGGGGTATTGTGGACTCATCTAAATACTTAAGCAATTCAGAATTTCATAGAAAAAGAATTAAAGTTTCTGTTCCACATAAAACAAACTTGATTATAAACCATCTACCCCTCCAAGCTGAAGCCAGAACAATCAGATGAGCTATACAGTAATTTATCTATTAACCTTTACAATGGGCATCCCATGATCCACCTGAACCGCAAAAGGAGGGACAAATGCAAATCACAAAGAACACTCTCTGCTGTCACTACATTTAACATAATCTATGTGCAGTTCTAAATGTCAACGTCTAATCAAGCCTAATCTATTATTGATCTTCTTTTTTGTTTCCAAAATATTCATCCACGACACAATTTTCCATCAGCTCTTATTTCTTCAGGCACATCTCTCAAGTACAAAATGCATCTGTCAGACTAGAGCTATTGAAAATAATTTTCTAATTTGCTTTAAAGTAATGGAAACCTACTTAATGATAATGCCTTAGGGCATTACTTAAAATCCAAACTACACATTATAAAATTCGTAAGGAAAATTATTAGTGGTAAAGTGAATAGGATGAGAATTACTGGAACTTTTATATTTAGTGATGCTGAAAGGATGCCATGAGAAAGGAAGAGAGCAGGAAACTCCCTACTAGTGTGACCTCCACTGGCATCCTCTGTGGTTTTGACTCTTGTTAATTAACTCTTTGAACTTCCAACAGAGTTTTTTGCCTTCTAAACATGGAGTTTAAACATGGAACATGCGTGTTTCAAAATTCCTTTGTTGCTTAATGTAAACTACCGGTAAGTTGCAGGTTTTCATTGTCATTGAATGCTAACACCCTGGAAGATGGCAGCTCTCTTGCCTTAAGTAATTCAGGTGATTTAGTAGGGGACTGCACTGTCAGTCTAAATAAAGCACCCTGTGTGAATTATACGTGAAGAGGGAGAGAAAAAAAATGAAGCTTTCCAAATATAGAATTTGCAGTGGGAAAGTTTGTATCACCTACATTTTTACAACAGGATTAGCCATTCCCACACCCAAAAGTCAGGAAAAGCCAGAGCTGAAGTAGTCCCTGTGGCTCAGAGTCTCCATCAAAGAGTGCTGGTTCCCACACTAGTGGGAGTCAAACAGCTCCCTTGGCCTGCTGGCTAAGGTTGCTGCTGGGAGACCTTGCTCTCAGGAAGGCTTTTAAGAGACCAGGTACACAAGATGGCAAAAAGGTTTCAAGTCTTTAATTTGTAGGGTACAAACCTACTTCATCTGCAGTCAGCATTTTGAGAAACTGAGTTTTGATATATCACAGATTTTTCAAACAGGAAGACAGTGTTCCTAGCAGAGAACAACTTTGTTATGAACAGGAAGAAAAATAACAATGATTTTCACTGAAGACTTTATTGAAATCCAAGGTGCTCTGCCACATACATCTGAGCCCATCAAAAACTAATTCCTTGGAATTTGCACTGGGTGTCACAGACTGGTCACCTAAACTAAAAGCTTTGGCCTTTAACTCTTCTCCTCCGATCAGTGCTATACAGACATGAAGGCTTACACAAAAGAGTATTGTGAAAATAGGAGTTTTGAAGACATCCAACACTGAAAAAAGAACTCAGCAAGCAGCCTAAAGTTTGATTAAACAACAGTCACAAAACATGCTGGATTCCTTCCAATCATCAGTATTCATTTTTCTACACTAGATGAGATGCCCTTTAGACAGGCACTAGAGAAGCTAGAGTAAATATAATATCATTATATTTATCTGCATCAAGAGAAACTATTAAAATGACATGGAACACAATCTGATTTCCTGGTTGCCTTTTGTAACCTCAGATTTTGTCAGCTGCAGCTTTTATATGATACCTGTCTCCAGTGGATCATTTTTCCTCTGCATAGTGCACCTAATCCTTCCTTTTTCTTTGAGAACAACACCATCTTACAAAGGCAAATTCTTGCCCTTACCTTGAGATGTGTATCAATAGTTCTTAAAAAAGAAAATTTGCTTAACTCTGAAATTCTGTGTTGGGAAATCTGTAACTTAATGATGTTTTTACCACAAACCAAAATCACAGGATAAGCATTCATACAGTTGTCTCAACAGCAACAGAGTTTGGGTTCCCTTCACATCTGATGGAAGATGAGAGAGAGTTTGGCTGAGAAGCTCTTGTGTACCACAGGTCTCATTGTGTTTCTCCATTCATAAATGCTAGCAATAATCATATTTACCTAAATTAAATGATCTTCTAAAAAACAAACTCCACTAAACTAAGTTGTTAAATCTAAAAAAACTCTCAAAGTGGGTGTTTCTCCTGAATCATTGTGGCGTGGAAATGTTTAGCAACTTCAATACAAACAAAAGCAATCTACCAGACACAAAAGTTGTACATTTTCCTTGCTTTCCTTTTCAAAGGAGCTTTCAGCAGCCATACACAGCGGAGAGTAAAGGACTGGGCAATTTTATATGTTCCCATTTTGTTTATCAGAAAGTCCTGAATTCAAACCACAGCTTGAAATATGAATCTTTCATCCAAATGCTTTCCATCCAATCAATTTCCAGCCACAAGTATTGGAAGCACAGAAGAAAATGGCTAAGTCCCCTTTGATTTTTTTTTAATATGTTCAAAATATATTTGAACAAACCTAAATTTTAGCAAAATTTTTTTCCTATAAAGTTTTATTTTAAACCAGCAAGTGAAACCTAATGAGAAAATCAGCCTGAGGACATTCAGAAGGATAACCATTTTTACCATTAAAATGCTAGTGCATTAGCTTATGGAGTGCTTTCTAATTTGTTCTTTTTTCCCCTTTATTTTAAGCAAGAAGTAAGCATCAGCCAGAGAATACAAATTACAGCAGCAAGTGCACTCTAACCAAGGGTCCCCAGCCAAAACAAATCACTCATTACATGCATCAATGATACTGTTTGCTGTATGTGACTTTTCCCCTTTTGTTCTAGGTGCAGAAGCCACTAAGTGGATTGAGGCAGTGGAGCTCCCAGTAAATTCACCCTTTAACTGTGTTCTCACTGTGTGTGTGTGCACCTCCAGAGGGGATTGTTACACGCAGTGCCTGCTACCCACCTTTCCTTCAGCACTGAAGTGACACAGTACTATTTCAATCTAAACTCTGTGCAATGTCAAAAACATGTTGGCATGAAGGAAAGCTGTGCTATCAATGCAGTTAACACACCCACAAATTAAAATGTTCCCTCTGGATTGCTGTGTTTATGTCACTGCTTCTCACCTAAGTATTGCTTGTGCTGTCCCAGTTCTCATTAACAGGATACTGCTCCTTTCAGAGAATCTGTCAGCAAACACCAGACACCTTCAAAGAGTGTCTGGGACCCAATAACCTTACGCCAAACAGAACCATCTCTCATGAGGAAAAAAAAAATAAATCTGTCAGCTTCTTCAAAATCTACCTAAACACAAACCAGGAATTTCTGTTTGGAGACAAAATAAATTTTAAATCTTCAGACTGTTCTACAGAAAGGAAATTTCATTTTCAATCTAACCTCCTCATGAAAAAAGTGCTTTTGAATTTTAAATACCTGACCCTACATCACTGTCAAAAGAAATGTCAATAATAATACAGCATTTTTTAAATTTCGTCTTAATTTAAACTTCAAGATATCTCTAACTTTCTTTAAAAAGACAGAATAACTACTGATGCTTTATGTATTTAGAATGGGAACAGATCCATAGAAGAAAGTAATAGTAGCTGCTGGCTTGAAGGTGGAGGAGTATTATTACCTACTGTAAAACAATTGTTTAAAGAGCAGAAAACTGTTTGCACAGTATTGTAAACCAGAGGAGGAGAAACACCCATGCATTGTTTGGGCAGAGGTTTTTTTATTATCTATAAAATTATCTACAGCCTCATTAAAATATCTTCATTTATTAAAATTAACAAATCTCTAATTATTAAATATCAAGGTATTAAGCACCTTTTTTTTTCCCCTACAGGATGACAAAATTAAATCCAAACACAAATATCAGTAAGCTTGAGAAATGCTGACTTCAAGAAGTATTATATTGTATGGGTGGGACAAATCAGCAGCACTACTGACTAGAAAAATCTTTAGGGGGTTTTGTTTGGGGTTTTGTTGAGATAATTTTAAGTTTTATTGTCATTTGGCTGTTTGGGTTTTTTAATACAGTGGATTAGACAGCTTCAAATATAGAACATGCAGTTTATTTAAAGCCAAGATTGGTCTCTAAGCTTTGCTCTGCACCACATTAAAATTACTACTGAGGTCACAAATGGCTGCTGGATTAACTGAAGTGATTTCTCCTTAATGATTACTTTTAACAGACTGGTTCTTAGATGTGGGAATGATCAATAGCTGACCTACACAAAAGGTGTTGCAATATTGACAATTAAAGCATCCTTGAAATTAAAATAAGGAAGAATGAGGGGATTATGAGAAGCAAACAAGCTAAAGATAATTTCACTGTTTAATTTTAATCATTTCTGTATGGTCCAGAAAGAAATCCTCCCAAAACCCCCATGTTTTTATCATGTGAGAGATATCTTTTCAGCAGTAATTCTCAGTTCTAACACCTTATCATAAAGACTAACATGTCATTTACAAGTTAAAAACCAGCTTCTGAAGGCATATTGCTCACAGTAGATAGTTTTTTGTTGACTTCTCCTGCATTATATCATGACTTCAGAGGTGAGGATAGATTATGGATAAATAATTTATCTAGAGTTGTCTATTTCCATCCATTTTATCATTCTCTCTGTCACAGGGTTCAGCATGTTAAGGGGCATATCAAACACAAGGCCAGCCTCATCTTTGTGTCAATGTCATGTTGGGGAAATCCAGGGATCCTTATGAAACATTCCACATAACACACACAGCTGGAATGGGAATATATCCTAACCCAGCTATGCTACATTGGGATCTAGGAACAATAAAATGCTTCCCATATTGTACACACAAACAATTTTCTCAATATTCCTAATCAGTTAAATGAGATTTTTATAAACATTACATCTTTCATAAAAAAAACCAAAACCACCAAACAAAATGGATATTGACTTACTGTGTATCTTAACTGAAAAACAACTTGATGAACTTTTCAGCTTTTCTAAAATTCTCAAGTGAAAATTTTTAACATCAGATACCCTAAACAAACACTCAAGGAGAGTTAAGATCTAAAAGTATCTATCTGGAAAGATAGAGGAGATTTTAATAAGAAAAACTCAATCTCCTACATGCTTTTTCATTCTTTTTCCTCAGTACACTTTTTGACCTTACAGAGGGAATGATGTCTGACCAGAGTGTTAAACTGGTAAACTTCAGGAAACACTTCCGTTTCTCTCTGGTGTTTTCTCTCCTGCAAATTACATGAAAACTACTTTACTGGCTTGGTTTTAAACTGTATCTGCTTAAGCTATGCATTTCTTAATATTTAGTATTTCCATACCAATCACTCTCATTCATTAAAAAAATTAACAAAATATCCAGACAGCCCTCAATACTGCCAAATACAACACCAGGAATGTATCCTGAGCCATTAAATGCAAATCTGTTCATTTCATGGCATACAAATCGAGGCTCTTGGATAACAAGTCATTTCATGCATATCTACAACTGCAGAGGTTCCCAAGTCTTCATTAGCACACAAGTCCATATGGATGTGGGATTTTACACGTGGATAAAAATATTGTTAAAAGTTCTTTAAGAACTTGAAACTAAAATATGATTTTGCTCATGATTTTATCCACATGCTGAAAAGGGAATAACACACATTTACTGCAATGGCTTTGTTTATTTAACTTTCTCATGTTTCTGTAATGATGTAAAATGCTTATTAAAGTATGAGCTGGACAACTGAACAGCAGAATTCAGCAGGACTAGCAAAGCACAGGCAGCAGCACAGCCTTTCCACAGTACTTGAAGTCCTCAAAGAGATATCCTCTAGCAGTAAAACATGAGCTTCATTCAGAGAAAACTTCTACACACTTAAGTGTTTCATCTCCTTATTGGTACAGAAAAAGTTCTGTATTCAGAGACTGCCTGTGTGTGGTGGATTGCAATTCTGGAAAAATAAATATGTGAATGAAAATGAACAAACTTCTTTTAACTGATTAATACCTCAAGGTCATTAGTAATCTTCCTAGTATTTTACTACCAGAATCAAAAAGCTTTATTATCTACTTTGAGCCACCCAATTTACATCAAGTGTAATCACTGTAAAAATAAAGGCTATATGAATTCCAGAACTGATATTTGACATTATTTCTTACTTCACCTTTTTTTTTTGTAAGAAGAGGAAAACAAATGCAGGTGCCTTTTAGAGGTATGAATAAGAAGACCAACCTTGCACAATCTGACAAGAAGTAATGATACATGAAAACTGCAAAAGCAACAGATTTTTTACACTTCACTGATAGGCATGACACATTATGAACTCTGCAAGTTCTATAGTTGGCATCAGGAATTAATTGTCTGGCGATAAATAATGGCAGATACAATCTGAATGGAGACAGGGTACAGAAACTCTTTCTAGTTGACATATATGTATAAATAAATATGGTTTCTGATTTTTATATATGTAGAAACATGTATGAGTGCATGCTCAGCACAGGAAACTGTTGAGCTATTACCTGGTGTGACCTTTATCTTGAAAGCTCCCACAAGTTTTGCACAAGGAGCTGCACAGGTCAGGTGCCATTTTCTGCAGTTTTGTTAGCAATTGCTCAATTCATCGTGTTCTGGCAAACAAAGAACAAAGCTACACCACAGCATGTTGAAACCTCGCACAGTTGCCTGTTCATATTGGATGCCAGGGACAACCACTGAAAATTTGTATCAACATGCAAGCACTCAACCTCCACCATTAATTAAGCTCTCTGTTCCAAGCAGTTCTGCCACACACGGCAATGGTTACTCCTTCTGTGCAATTCCAAACCCGACAGGGTTTTTCTGAGCAGTAAAAATTAGACCTTGGCATGGTCATAATATGTTTTTGAACTGACCACTCCATGAAGATGAATGAGTAAATTCACTTCCCTGCCAATAGTATTGTTTGTGCCTACCTTGCTACAGATTCTCTACGACACCACACATTGATTTACTGGGTGAAGAATGACAACCTAAGAGCCTTAGAGCTATATAAAAAAAATATGTAATTCTTTCTGTTTGACAAGACCAAAAGAGATTAATCCCAACATGGTTATAATAACAATTTATAAGACCAGAGTATATATTTTTTCTGAAAATCCCTCTTTAATCACAGGAACTAAGCCATTAAGAATGAAGTGGAAGGGCCATCTGTTTACCAAGTCAGATTAATAAACCTATTCCCCTTCAATCCTTTTCACCGAAACAATCAAGAGACAAAACAAGACATTCCTTCCCAATTTACTATTAATGCTGGTATGTTTCTAAACACAAAACAGAAGAGGAAATACCCCAGATAGCCAAGTTAATATATCATTATGACAATTACTAGTGAAGAGCCAACAGCAATTATTGCAAAGACATTTTCAAGACATGCATGCTTAAAATATCGCTTTGGGAAAATTAAATGAAGTTATGTTGCCTCACAAGATTTAAAAAAATTCTTTGCAGGTGGGATTCCAAGTATTAGTAACCGGCAGTTTGATCTTCCACCTCTAAGTGTTTACAGAATGAGCAACATTTTTATTGTAGTAATTTCCTTTCCTTCAATTCCTGGATTTAGAGAAAGTCATCATTAAAAGCAGACTCTTTTTGCTAGCATTTTATTAACATGGTGGGGGAGTGTGTATGAAAGTACCTGTTCAGTTCACTTGGGTTTTGCTGAGTTATACTTATTATTTGATTTGTATGGTGATATGGCAGTACCAAAGGGAAGAGGCTACTTGTTTTACTGAAGTTTGGAAGCAACGTGCAGAAAAAGAAGTTGCTCAGATGTTAGGAAATTCACCAGTTCTCTCTGCAGCCAACACCTCAACACCTGGACTTGTTAAGAAAAGTTACATCAACCTCAAGAAACCACTTAATCCCTGACAGACTTTTGGCAACTATCTTCCCCATCCTTTAACAACACTATTAAAACACTAATAATTTAATCCCAGAATACCATATACTAATTTAGAAACCTAAACTAAGTTGCATTAATTGATAAAAAAGTCTTTGCCTTTGATGCTATTATGCTGCCTTAGCTGTTCTACAAGATCAATAATATGTTTTTTTTTTTTAATTCACATTCATGTGTGGTGTTAGGCCTTGTGGTAATGCAGCAGATACTAGCGTGCTCTAATGCCTGTGACATCAAAGGAAAACTGGGTTGTGCCAATGTGAGAGTTTGATGTCTTCCAAGAAATAAGAAAGGGCAAAAATCAGCCTTGATATGATTGTAGGCTCTACAATTACAAACTGAAATTATTCATGCCATTTAGGAGAGGTAAAGGACGGAATGAAACTTGGAATGAATGTCCTTGCCCTAACTAATCCTGATGGCACAGGGTCTTTGTGGCCATACCATAGTTCTTCCCTGTTTTCTAGAGATCTGATTCTCTGATTTTACTGTTACAGAGGTCGATATAAAGAGCACTGCAAAGAGACTGCAGAACAAAACTGTGAAAATACATGAACTATATGCTTGATAGTACTGCACGACTAAACCCAGCATGTTTTCTTTCACTGTTACTTTCCACCACTGCCAGTTTCAATGCTCCTTTCAATATAGCAGGGAAAGCAATTTCTGTCAGTAGCAACATTTAGATCTATTCTTCAGTTCCTATACTTTCAGTCACATCACACTAAAATATAAAAAAAACCCCAAATTGTATGAAAATAATAGTAAAGGTACAGAAGCCTTACATACTGTGGGAATAGATGCATCCTCTGCAAGTTAAATAGACAGATGCACATAAAACAAGCAGTTCAGGAAATTCTGTGCTCTATCCAGATGTTTGATAGCATGTAACATAATGTTTCATAATCAGGTCTGGGCTCTTTTTTTTTAAATTCTTACTAACAAAATATTGTATCCTCTGGGCATGCTACACATTTTTATTCCTATGAACAGGATGATTCCCTTCTTAATTCAGAGGTAATTTTCTAAAACTCACACTTTATAAGCCGAAGAATGAAAATATCGTCTTCGGTGCGACCTGATAAGCATGCACCTGTTACAAAGATTTTAAATGTTGCTTTTTTTTCCAGACAATCAGCCCCGAGTATGCAGAAATTAGGTGTTAAGGGCAGTCAGGCACCTTTGAACAGTTCGCTCACCAGCAGCAATTCCCCCTAAGGCGCGATGAGCTCTCTCAAACTAGGATTTGCGTTCGGCAGGACCGAAGCAAACCGTACACCCACATTTCAAATGATGCTACCGCTCCACCTCGCCGGGAGGCAACTTTCGCTTTCCTGCTCTTACTCCCACCCCTCGGAGGCTGAGGGTGTCCGGGGCGACAGCGGAGATCTCCCGGCAGCCGCGGAATTGTCCCCGGCGGGGGACGGCAGCGGAGCCGCGCTGCTCCTCTGGCCGCAAACACCCAACTTTTGGGGGCGGCCGGAAGGGGTGGCCGCCGGGAGGCGCCCGGTCCTGCGTCCCTGTGGCCCCGCATCCCCGTCCGCGCCTGGGAGAGGCCGAGCTGGCGGCCGCAGGTGCGGACCCCTCCCTCCGTCCCATCACAGCCCTCGCCCGCCGGAAAGTTGCGGGGAGCCCGCACCGCAGCGCACCCGCGGCCGCCCTCACTCACCGTGGTTGCTGGCGACGTGCCCGGCGGCGGGACGCGCTGTCAGCAGGGGGAGGAAGAGGCCGACTCTCCAGAGCAATGCCCTCACCTCACTACACCCCATGGCTGGTGCCCGCCGAGCGCTCCGCGACCTC
>VWYI01044239.1:2714-39013 GCA_013399455.1 Anthoscopus minutus
CCAGGTACAAAGTGGAAGGAAATGATGGTTAAAGAAAGTAGCCACACTTTCATAAAGGATCTGTTGCTTCTTTGGTTTTTTAAAAAAATATTACTATTTTGTCAAATTTTTGTTTCCTTTATTTCTGAACTTAAACTCTAAAATTGAAGGCTGCACGTAAACTCAAAGCTCAACTTTTTTTTTTTAATTGGTAAACCACCATGTAACAGCTGGTAGGTCTCTAGGGATACAACAAAAATGAAAATACAATGAAACACATATACAACAGATATAATGAAATCATGCACAAAGTTATTATTTTCTAAATTTAATAAATAGAGCATTCCCAGAGACACAGAAATCATTCTGCATTTGCTTCCTAGATAACTGAAAAAAAAAGAATTACTCAAGGTTTGTATACTTTTCTGTCACTCTAAACACAATCCCGTAGACTTCTCTACATTATTACACAGGGTTAATAAAGTTTTCAGAGTTGTGTATTGCTGATTATACCTTCTCTTTATAAAACAAAAGTATTAATGTACAACTGGGATTCTCATTTAACCATGATTACCCCTTGCCTACATCACTTCTTAGATTTGAAGAAACTGGGGGTTTCCACTTGATTCTAAATTCCAACTTCATCATTTTTGAGAAGTATAGAAAATTTTAAAATAAAAGTTTAAATGTAAAGAGCACCTATAGCTGCTGTATACCTGAAACATTTTCAAATCTTCTGTAAATAATTTTTGAACACTACAACTGAGATAAGAATAAATACAAACACACTTACCCTCTTCTGTCTTTCCTCTTCTATTCTAATCTTAGCTGCCTCTTCCATTCTGATTTTTGCTGCTTGTTCTTGAGGATGGATTAGAACTGACTTTTCATCTGCAACTGTATTTTCCAACATTTTCACAGGGTCTAAAATATACATGTTATTTAGCTGTAACTGCAGTCAGAGTGAGCCTTGGATCTTCTTTACATCTTACTTTACAGTTTCCTAGTATCTCAACAAAATGCAGAAGCTGCTCTTGAAAAGATCTATATCCTACTACTCTGCCTGTCTCCATAAGCTGGAAAATCTGGATTTTATATTATTTAAGTCTTTAATAGCCCTTTATTGTGTGTCTTTCTTGAATACACAGTAATATCCCAGCTTCAATGGGACTGAAAATTACGTCTAATATTACTTGGGAGCCCAAGAGCAAGACCATCCTGAAGAATCGAAAGCCATACATTAACCTCTTGGAACAAAGAGGGTCTAAAACTGGCAGTTCTGGGCAAATGATCTAACATTTGGCTACTGTACAAAAAGCAAGTCTCAATCTTGTACTGTTAGCTTCAAATAGCAGCACATTTTCCCCAAGGCATGGATGGTTTCATGCACACTGTACTCTCTGACCCCCAGGCGTTATGTTGGCATTGCCATGCACACGATGGAACTAAATCACTTTATCTTGTTTAAAAAAACAAGCACTTTATAAAAGCAAATAACCTGAAAGAAAAACAAAACAAAAACAAACAAACACCCAAAACACATGACACAACTTGATCACCAGTGCAGAATTAGCCTAACTAGAAGGGCACCTAGGACAGACATGGGAAGTAATCTCAAGATGATCTGGCTCTGAAACAAATTGCAATGTCTAATTGCTATAAATTCCAATTTTACAAAAAGATTTTTCGGAATGGTGTCTAAAAGCAGAAAAAACCACCCAGCAGGTTATGCTTGTCTTGGGCATTTATAGTTGTAAATCTCCAAAGAAAGCAGCTTTTCCAGTTCAACAGGTAGAGAACTTCAATGCAGACTTCTGCACTGAGAATTCTATCCCTGGAGGCAAACACCTATTAAAGTACAGCAACACCAAATGTGACAACAATTTGAGTGAATATTTGAAAGATAGAAAGGTATTTTGGACATCTGTTCTCTTCAAGATCTTAATAGACAAGCTGGACATAAGAGCAAAAATCTCTCCTATTTGTGGTTTCAACAAATCCAAAATGCCTTGTGAGCACAGATAGGAAACTGCACTTTCATTTAATGTGAGAAAAACCACTGGAAGTTCATTAAACAGTTTTATCACAGTCACTGTAATAGTCCCCCCGTACAAGTCTCTTTGCTCCCACGTAACAAACTTCGAAGCAAGTATGTACTGCGTACCTTTGGCTTCAGACACTGCATTTTTCTGCTGCTCCTTGTTAAGTTCTAAATCACATAATGGTCTCTTTTCACTAGCAACTGTGCCTGACTCAATAGTCTCAAATTCACTTTGGCTCTCTTTCTCACTTTTTGATATCCACTCCTCTTTTTGGCTTCTAATTTTGTTCAACAATTTCTTCAAGGCAAGTTTTGATCGAGGTTGGCAAGTTTTTCCTTCTTCACGCCCTACAAAGAATATATTCTGTTAAGAGTTTTGGGTAATGAATATCTTCCTATCATTAAAAAAACCCTCTATTTTTTTTTATTGCTTACAGAGTTAGACATATATTTTAAATCTTAGCAAAATTCTCTTACCTGCAAGAGAGAAACAGTAATCCATCTCTGCAAGCTATAAAAGAAGGACTAAGCTGGACACAGTGTTTTATAGTCAAACTGTAGCAGAAATATGCAGTATTATCCCCACACCTGCCCTCTGCTTTCTATCAGCACTGGCAACACAATGAACCACAAACCAAGCACCAGACTGTGCCACCCGAGGGATGCACAAGAGCTTGGCCAAAGTTCCCTGAGACACTTCTGGCTCACATCACGTGACCCTGGACATGCCACAGGCAAACAGGACACACTCATGCATCCCTTCCAACCTGCTCACAATATGCAGCAGATCAACCACAAACCTGAACACAATGGACACACAATAAGCAGGCTATAAAGCTTCAACTTTGAAATATCTCAAAATGGAAAATATTTAAGTTCACACATCAGCATCAGTTCATAATTTATATTAATCACACAGGAGTAATTATGGCTACTAACAGTGTAGTTCTTACAGCTGAAAATTATTCTCAGCATACTAATGAACTGAAACATCAGAAAAAGAGGTCACATTTTCATTTTTAAATTCACAATCATTAGGGTATTATAATTTATGCTAAACATAAACCAAATTATATGGAATTATTTTACACACATTAAGAATTTTTACTACCTAAGGCATTTTACTCATTACTAAAATTTATTTGATATACTAGACTAATATTTTCTAATATAAAATGAAAAGGTTTAAGTTAAATATGAAATTTAGAAGTTTTACTTTCTGGTTCATTAGGGATCTCCTCTTCTACCATATGTTCTGATTCTTGCTGAGTATCACTAGGAAGCTCTGGTTGAGTGTCACAAGCAGATTCATGCTCCAAAGAGATATCAAGGTCATTATCCTGAGCTCTGTCAGAAGGGGCTGGCAAAGGTTGTGGCTCAAACTGCAAAATCAGGTCTCCTTTCATGTCTAATTAAAAGAGCACAACAAAATAAAATGACCATTTGGAATACAAATCAAACAACACTGCAAGACTACACTCACACACAAATCCCCAGGAAGTTCAAATATCAATAGGTTATTTCACAATAGACTTAAACTTTTTTTCCCACCAAAATACAAGATTCAAAACTGTTTAGATCAATAGCCATCTATTCATTCAGAACCTCCACAGCAGTTTCCACTAGAATATGTTATGTTTTCATAATAAAAGTTGATGTAATGGAAGGTACTGCTTTACACCAAAAGCTGCTCACAAGAAAAATTACACATGATCCCAGTAACTTCATCAGAGAAAAGACACACCCTGACCTGGCTGTTCACAAGGCTGTCAACAGGAGAGTGACCACATAGGCGTGAAATCCCAGAAGACTGAACAACAATAATTCTCCTATGATCACATTACTGACTGAGGGGGTTACTGCCCACAAGGGATGTGGGACACAGGGGAAGATCACCTTGGAATTCTATGCCTGTTACATATACTTAGGGGAGGAACCAAAGGCAGGGAAAGGAAAGGATCAAATTAGTCAGGGGAACAACTGTGAGATAAAAATGTAAAAATAGTGAGATAAAATAAGACAGTCAGTACACTTGTCTGGCCATGCATTGTGCCAGACAGTCTGTTCTGTCTTCTCACTAAATTCCACTTGTAGCTGTTGTCCTGTGTGAGAAGACTGTGTTTTGTATGCATGTGTGTGCATAGATATATAAGGGCCAACAACTGGAATGGGGACCAGAAGTCATAGAGGTATCTGTGTCTTGAGCATTGCCAATGGCAGAGGCCATAGCCAGTGCATTTAGGTGGGTATGAGTATCAGCATGCAGTGGCTAGCAAACCACCAGTCAGACTAGCCAGCAAGAATGGTAAGAGGCTTAGGAGTTACACATCAGGCAGCTGTAAGACTGGGCTGGGCATCGCAGAGGCCAGGGGACCTACAAACTGTCTAGTGGAGGGATCAGAAGATCCAAGCATTCAAGCCAGCTAGAGGAAAGGATCCTAAGAAACCTACCAGCACATGTATGTACACCTCCAGGACTACACGAGGATCCAGGGTCAGCTACTGGGTAGACCAGTATATAAGACTATACTGGGCAGAATGAGTATATAATGCCAGTTCCCACAGGAATCCATACCCATGTGCATGTCCTTGTGTATGCTCACTTGCCCAGATGGCTCTGTGCAGCAACAACTGGAGTGGAGCAGCAGATCTTGGGGGCTCACATGTCCAGCAGCCAGCAACTGGCAAGACTAAGGATCAAGGGCCAGCTGCCAGGTCAGAGAGAGTATCTAAAGCTGTTCACCAAGGGATCCATAGCACATATTTGAGCACATGTGCAGTTGAGTGCATACAAGAGTATGAGAGCTACCTCTAAGGCTCCTGGCCCCAGCATGAATCACAGGGTAAATTGAGTATCTAAGACCTGAGGAGGATCTGTAGTGTAGCAGATGAGAGACCTGGGAAACAGGGGACAACTCCTGGATAGACCGAGTGTCTAAGATGAACTGCTGAGGGATCCATATCATATTACATACATACATCCCACTAAAAGGCCTCCATCTTGATCAGCCAGAGCAGTAAACAGAAGGAGACAATTTCTGCTGTTTGTACTTAATGTGAGTGCTGTGTTTTCCCTGTTGGCCTGCATGGCCAGCTGTCTGGATGTGCCCTGGAACGCTTTTTGTGTGTGTGCCAACTAGGAATACACACACGGCCTCACCACCAGCTGGACCTGGGAAGAGGCAGCTGCAGCAGCCCCTCCTTTACTGGGTACCAGATTCAATAACTTCCAACAAAGAACTTACTCCTGTCTTCACTGTACATTTCTTCAAATGCAGACTCCAGTTCTCTCTGCCATTCCTCTTTTATTTCCATGCGTTTGTATGGCGGCACAGAAAGCTGAGGTGGCATCTGTGCAACAATTCGTCTCCTGCGCATCCGATCCTGAGCTTGCAGCTGCTCCAGTTCTTCCAGGAGTCTTTCCCTCTCCTTTGAGAACAAAGGGATAACATAAACCTTGAGTGCTGACACTCAGACAGCCACATATCAGGACTGATACAAAACACTTCCATTTGGTTACCATGATGTTTGGTTAATGTTCAAAGTAAATCTTATTCTAGGCTTCCTCAGGAGAAGGCTGTATCTGCCCTTTAGACACAGGAATCAGAAGATCTGATGTTAAATAAAGGATCAGATTCTACACCTGTAGGCCAACTTTCCTCAAGTTATAAACTCTGTTTCATAAGGTAAATGAGTACTTCTTGTGCCAAGTGACTTTTGTTAGTATATATTGCAGCAGTTGCTACTTTCTAAGATACAAACTAAATACTCTTTGGCACTCTGAGGATATGTGAGAGCTATTTAAAAAAAAGAAAAGTCTGTTGAGGGTTTTTTTTCTATTAATTTCAGGAGAACCAGTAATATTTCCAGAAATCTTCACTTTACTTTGGTTACTCATTCAGGGCCAATCATATCCCAGCTCAAAAAAATCCAAGTTTTTCTTTTTCTAGCCACCAAAAATACATGTGAAGCTACCAGACAATAAAAATATTTTGAGTGTAGATCTCAGTACAAAGACTTTTCTCAGTAGTTCAATTTTTATTTCTTAAAGGAAACTATTTCAACACTTCCAAATTTGCACACTAACATGTTAGTCTTTAAGTAAAAACTTTTCAAAGTTTTCAATGAATACAAAAATTCGTTACCTTCTTAGCAATAATTTTTTCCCCTCAAGTACAGAATCACCAACTTCAACTAAAGTTAATGTGGAAAGGCAGAACTAATCAACTATTAAAAAAGTTTTGCTTGACTATTACCTATTAGTTAATACCTGGTCAAACATTCAGATAACAAAAATTAAGAGGATGTTCTTTCATTCTCACTCCTTCCAGATGCCAAAACAAGCAAACATTTTGATTTTTTCAAAGATATTCTGCAAACTTTATTTAGTCCATCTATTCCCCTCCTGTAAATGTAATTCCTTTATTTATCACCTGCCTACAACTTACTTAACAGTGGTCATTCTGACATTAAAAACAGGCATAACTACTTTGCCTACCTTGGCCAATTGGATCTTCTTCAAGGCATGACTTCCTCTAACATGTGCTTTCTCAAGATGCTTTTTTCTCTCCCTCTCTGCCTCCCTGTGTAGTTCCTCCAAACGTCTCCCTTCTTCATCAGCAGCTAAATGAGCATCTGGCTGGCAGTCAAGCAATAGTTCAGCTCACAAAGTTCTTTCATATTTTAAAGCATATGTAACAATGAATAAATGAATAATTCTGCAGCAAAAGCACTTAAAAAAGACATACAATGCCATATGAACATCCTTGAACATTTCTGTTGCAAGCAGGACCAAAATAATATTTTACCTTTGGAAAAAAATTCATAGATAAGTATTTTGTAAGTTTAGGTGACAAAGTGTTCCAGTTTCAAGCTGTACCAGGGATAACCATTTATATGACTTATTTGTTATAGCAGAGTGTTTATCTTTCCTACAATACATGGTAAAATGAATTATATGGTCAACATTAGAGATTAAGTACTTCTATCTCCATGGTTTTATTTTAAACAATACGGAAAAAAATCCTGAAATATCTTCAATCTCAACTGGGAAACCAGAAACAATCTGCAACTTTCAAAGAACAAAAATCTTACTAACATAAAAATAGAAATATACTTGGGGATTCAAAATAAACAAGGCAAATACAAGGCAAGTCTGGGAATACAGTGCTAAAAAGAGGAGAAGAGAGAAAAGCAGGGCAACTGCAGCTATGAATTCAGCACAAGCCACAAGTCTTCCATTTTGGGTGTTTGAACATTGTGCCAGTCTTGCGATCTCAGCTTCTAACAAAAGCTTGTTCACAAGGGACTGCCAGATGTGATCCCTTAAGTGACTGAGCACCTGACAGGCTTTACAAGACTGCCCATCAGAGATTCAATTACATAAGTAGTGCAACAGCTGCTTTATACAAGTTCACACCTTTAAAGAGGTTCTAGAGAATCCAACAGCTGATATCCAGACAATGTATGCAATGTAAAGAAACATATATGTAAGACTGTAGCACAAACATTTGAGGTTAATCACCTGCTCTCCACTGGCTTCTCTGTCCACCAAAGCTTCAGCAATATGGTAACGTGTAACAGAAAAGTTGCCAGCACCAAAGGACTTCATTGCAATGATCTTTTTCACTTCAAAACTCTAGGAAGAAAAGTACAACTACAGCTGTATCACAGAACAGGATCTCCACCAAAACAACTGAACAGAAGTGATCTGTATAGCTAAATTATTATTGAAAGAAACCCACCCCACCAAATTCTGTCCTGAAAATACTGTCTGAAACCTTATATACATGCAATAATTAATAAACCACACCAGCACAAGGCAGATCTAGAGGGCTTTAATAACTGAGAGCATCTAATAGTCTTAGGCAAACCCCTGCACAGAAACTGGCGCTCATCAGTGTCATGTTTCAAAAGCACTCATTTAAAAGCACTTGAGTTTAATGCATTTATACAAATCCCACTTACAACAGCTGTCACATTCACCTCAGAGCAGGGCAACCACAGATGCACAATATAATTATATCCAACAGCAAAGCAATACTTGTCAAGTACATACTTGCTTCAGGAAACTCAGAGCCATTATGTCCAATTTATTAGTTGGCCAGAGAAAAGAGCATTTTCTGTAACTTCACTGAAAAGTATCTATTCATAGAATGCTAAGTTGCTGTGTTTTATTAAAAGTTTTGGGTACACTAACACATTTCAACTCCTTTCTGGAAGTTTGAACAATGAACCATCAGATCCTCCCTCCTCTTTGGCTTAACCTCATGTTCTCAGTAGCAAAGTAGCCAGGTTAGGTAACTCATCCTGTAGGACCTGTCTTTGTACTTAACATCTCCTCCATTAATTTTCTCTCAGCTTCTTCTTCCCACCACCTTCTCCCCAAAACACATTAAGTAAACTAGAAAGATTCATAGCTTGAGTGGTCTAAAACCAACATGACCATAAAGAAATGCATACAAAGAGCAGCATTAAGTCTCAGGAATATCTTAAACTTATCTCTGCGTAAGAAGAGGCATACAAAATTTCAGTATTGAATATCACTGTTTTATGAAGACTGTAGAAAGTTAAGTCTTTAAATGAAAATCAAAGAATCATAGAATCATTTGTATTGGGAAAACCTTCATCAGGTCCCATCATTAACGCAGCACTGCCAAGTCCATCAACAAAGCATGTTCCAGAGTGCCATAATTCCCATCTTTTAGATACCTCCAGGAACGGCGACTCCTCCACTTCCCCAAACAGCCTGTCCCAGTGCTTGACAAGCCAGTGAAGAATTTTTTCCTAATATCCAGTTTAAACTTCCCCTGGTGCAGCTTGAAGCTATTTCCTGTTGCCCTATCACTTGTTATCTGGGTAAAGAGACCAACCTTTGCCTGGTTACATGCAATCTCTTTTCAGGCAGTTGTAGAGTGACATGGTTCCCCTTGAGCCTCCTTTTCTCCAGACTAAATATCCCCAGTTTCCTCACTGAACTTGTGCCCCAGACCCTTCCCTAGTTCAATTGGCCTTCTCTGATCATGCTCCAGCCCCTCAAAGCCTTTCTTGTCTAAGATAAAATTACTTTTAGCCTTACCAACAAAAATTCAATAATTTATTTTATGGTCCTTAAACAATATCATTGCATGTTATTCTAGTAGGTAAAAAAAATAAACCACTAAATTTCTTAATCAATAAAAATCATAGTAATTGTAACAGATCAACATTAACCAAAATACTTGCACATACTGATTATAGCTATAAAAACAGAAAAGTCCCAGGCTTAAACTTCATTAGCCAGATTACCAGTGCTTGCCCTGTATTGGGTTATTTTCAGAATGTACAATTAAACATCTCTTCTGAATTATTTAAAAAATTTAAAATTAACACACCAATAAAAACTAGTTATTAATTACATGTAATCAATCAAACACCAGAATTTTACTCAAAAGCAGCGAAGATGTCAGAATGACAGTGGAAGCTGCAATTTTACAGTTAATGTCAAAAGCAATTTAGGCTGAAAAAAATACCATACTTCCATCATGGATTTGTAACTCCTCTCTTTTTTTGTTTTCCCTTCCTTGAAAAAGCAAGTAATTCTAAAATTTGTCAAAACTGGAGCTGCAAAGTATCATGAAATGGGACAAAAAAATCCAACAAAAAACCCATGACCTCAACTCTACAAATGCTATGAATATTCAATATAGTAACACTTTTTATGTTTTATTTTCATTCCATAACAATCTAATCGACCATATAAGAAAAAGTAAGTTTACAAGAACTCTGCAACACTTATCAATAAAATGGTGTTTACAGTTTAACTTCAATTAAGTAGCTTTTTATTTGGTCTAGCTAAATATGGCCTCAACTCCTAAAATCCATAATTCTGAAAACCAAAATGGGTTATGACATTAGACCAAAAATACTTATTTTCTAATTGGGTAAAATAACAATAATAAGAGTATCTTTCAAGAATGTGTCTTATATTCTAAGTAATTATGCCATGAATAAAAGTGTCCTAGCTCCTTTTTATGAAATTGTTGCAATTGTTATTGCAACAGAGCATCAGATTATGATTACAGTTGTATTTAATAAGCTCTTTATGCAAACTGATTCAAAAAATCAAGCAGACTTACTCAGACGACCCTGAAATTTGCTGTTATTCACAGGATTTAAAGTTAAACAATTTAAATTCAGTGCCTTTTGAGTAACACATTTGCAAGACAAAGCCCTGGATTTACCTTCCCCCAGCTGACAGTCACTATCTTTTGTTTTCTCTCTCTTGAAGCAGAAACAGGAATAAAAACTTCTCAATCTTTCAATTCCTTAACATTTTCCCCCACGAAGTACGTGGCACTCTTTGAAACTCTACATAACTCTTTGAAAAAAATAACTTTACTCTTAGCCCTGTGCCCTCTGAGCCATAGGTCTATAACAAAAGGATTAAAATCTAAACAGATGAGAAAACTAGAAAAAGGCTTAAAGCCAGCTAGTCTTTAAATGGAACAAATTGATACTGAAAGAGAATAATCTCTTTCTTTCACAAAAACTCAACATGTCTGAAAATTACTGATACAATCTGCCATTATCACAACATGAACTTTATAACAGAAACAAAACCCACATACTATAGAAAATCTGGATGTTTGCAATCTGCTAAAACCAGTTACAAATCATATTTGTTGAAAAGGGGAGTAAAAGACATCTTCTAATGGATGGAAATGCATTAATTTTTGGAAAGGAACAATACTTAAATAGAGTACCGACCCAGACATATCATCCAACACAATTGTATATGCAATTCTGGTTTCACCAGAACCTGGAGAAACCTGGAAACAAAGCCCTCTTGCTTCCCCTGGTGACAAAATACTAAAGAATGAGGAGAAAATTCTGCATTTATAAAATGGAAAGGAAGATGCATTATTGCTGTTGCTAGATAAAAGTATTAAATAAAAGTATTATGTATTAAATACTGTGTCATTTTAGTTATTACGGAGGTTAATTTCAGTACCTGTCATGGGGAAGGGTTAAATAAAATGTGACATAAGACACATTCTAAAGTGCAAAAGTTACTACAAAGCAAAGCCACAGCATCTCATACTTTCCCAAATGCCAAAATGAGCAACAGAACCACCTGAAACCCAGGAAAGAAAGAGTCACAGTTTGGACTGATACAGATTTCACCTGCTCTACACCAGCCACACCAGGAACACACCCTGTGGCACAACAGAGAAGAACAGCAGCATGAAAGGGTGTGTGAATTTACCTGAACTGTACCAGACAGGACCTTATACCAGATGTGCTAAATTTCAACACTGCATATACTTTACCAGAAATATCCCCAAACTGTACCACTCCCTTACAACACTTGTTTTGATTTTCATTCATATCCAGTTTGCACAACATGAAAACCCTTGGGCAGCCAATGACTAGATCTAGAGAGAAACTTGTATTATTGAAGGGCCATAATTCTTAGAACTGAGAGGGTCAAACCTTACTCAGTTTTTCCAGATACAACACCAAATCCCTATCATCCTGCACTCTAACCTGTACATAACATGCTGGGAGGCAGCTGGGAAAAGTTTTGAAAGTTTCACTGGCTGTGAGAGGAGCTAGTATATCTCAACCCTTTATTTTATTGTCAGTAGCTCAAACATCCCTGAAACCAAAGGTCTAAAGGGGCACAACACCACATGAAGTAATTTAAAACTCTGCATTCCTGAAGTTCTATTAGTTAACTCCAAATTAAAATGCATATCATGTTCTTTCTGCAGTTAAGATCTGTAATGCTACAGGAAATTCTGCATGTATGCACCAGCTCTATGCAATCAAAGCAGCATGAATGGGGTAAAAAGCCACCTCTTAAAAGGCTTCAGCCTTCCCAATAGACTTCAGTGATGATTTCCTATCAAAATTAAAGAGATTCCCCTTTATTTAGTACTCCCTACAAGAAAAAGAAATTGAAGGGAGAAAAAAACCCCAACAAAGCTGCCCCAGAGCTAAAAAGACAGAATTGTCTTTATTACAGAACTAAACAAAATGCTGCTAACTGCATCAGTACATCAGAAGCTGAAGAGGCATGTTATGTACAAGCTGAGAGAGATCATTGTAAAGACTCATACCACTGGAGCTACTAAATGAAAACGAGATATGATGGAAGTTTAAAAAGACACATTAACTACAAAAATAAGAGTCTGATTACAAGAAATAAAATTCACATATAACAAGAGAACAATAAAATAGCAAGAAAAGCTAAAAGCTAAAAGCTTCTGTACAACTTGTACAGAAATCTGCTAATACATAATGAAATAATTCCCTTTGTTTTTGCTGAACCACTCTCCCTATAGTATGCAAATACCAACTCTGGACATCCTGTTGTGAGGAGTCAGACCAATAAATATATATGGTACCCCTGAAATTGTCATCACTGTTGTATCACAGATACATACCTCAAAAGGACGTGGTGGAGGAGGTGGCAGGCTTGCAACTTTGGCTGCTCTTTGTCTTTCCACTTCCAGAGCATGTTTACGTGCATCTATTCGTCTTGGGGGACAAAAACAAAACAAGCCACAAAAGAGAAGAGAGATGGAAAATTATCCAAGCAACAGTGACATAACAGTGCAAAATAAAAGGTAAACTTAAAACCAGATTCCTGAGTACCAGCACTGAATGCTCGGGCCATAGGGGTGGGAAAAAAGACAACAGAACTTTGGCTGGAAGGCAGCATTAAAAATTACCTTATTCAAGTTATGCAATAATGTTAATTATTATATAATATGTTATTATTATATAATAAATATGTTAATTATTCTACAATTAATATACAAGCATCTCAAAAGCAAGGCAAAATCTCTGCTATTGACCTAAGTTTTCAGAAAGCACTGTGCACTTCAACATACTTTAATTGCTTGAGTGCAGACACACTTAACTACTTAATTTACATGTCTTAGCTCTATTCAAGCACAACAATGCCCAAGAGGCATTTTCCATGCCAGGTCAAGTTAGGTCTAATCTGTTTAATTAAAAAAAGCCCTAAGAAGGAAGCCTATGACAAAAGCATGAGGTCCTTTTTCCAGGTGCTTAACTCTCCATCAGGAACTGGCCTGATGACATTCAATTTCATATGTCACTGAATTCCTGGAGAGTCTGTAAAGTCAGCTTGAATATCTGACATTCTTGTCTTGGTTTTTAGATACAGTTTTTATCATAAGCCACAAGCTTTGTCCATGAGCATCAATTCTCCAACGCAAAAAACTTCAAGACTGAAAAAGCTTCAAGCAAGAAGCATCAAAGTTTTGACCTTTCACCTTGTGACACTGTAAAGTTAATTCCTAATAAAACAAAATAACTATTGCATACCGGGCTTGCTCACGAAGTAATTTTTCTTTCTGGTGCTTCTGCTCTATCAGAGCTTTTCTATGTCTTGTTTCTGCTCTTTGTTTTCTTTCCTCTGCTTGCTTTGCCAGAGCTTCTAAGTCAGGTTCCTTAACATTAAAATATTGTAATCTGTTAATACAAATTTTACTCACATTTCATACTATCAGTATGATACTTCAAATCACATACTGCTGGTAAGAAGCACAAGCTCTAAACTACCTCCTACTGCATTAGGGTAAATACTCAAATAACTCTTCCTTCTCTGCTATCTTTATTTTCTTCTCCTCCAACAACAGCAGCAAAGTTGCCACATCCCTCAGCCAATTTAACCAAATATTGATGGAGAAATCTTAGCCTCTTCTGCATCAGTTTGATGAAAAGGATAATTAAGCTTAGGTATTTAAACACCCTGTAGCAAATGCAGACTATGTAGAAGAAGCAAGTAACTATCCTTCAGTCATCAACAGAAATATTTATTATTAGTTCTCTGTTCTTATAACACTGGTTCCACAGTTTTTTCCCATTCTAGCATTGGAAAAGACTTTATAAAGAAGCTGATTTAAAAACACTGATATATGGAAAAGTATAATGCTATCTTACTGTATAATGCTATTTTACTTGGGTTTAAAGATCCTGAATAATTTAGGAAGTAAGCTACTCTGCAAAATCCACATAAGAAATCTATGGCTGATTTCTATAAACCTGATTCAGAGGCAGACATATAGAAAAATTCTACCCAGCAATCTCAATGATCTCTCAAGCAGAGCCTACCCAAATTATAGGATTTTAAAGAAAGGGAAACCAGTTTATAGGTGCAGAATTAAAAAGTGACATAAGTCTGCAGTCCAGGCAAAGGCCTCTGAAGCCTTTATTAAGGCTTTCCATATCACTGGAGCACTGAAGGAAAAAACATATTAAGTGTATTTCCTTAATCATAAAAAAGATCCATGGTGGAGAAAAATTACCGTATTATAGCATAACTGAGATACTGAGTCATTATGTATAATTTAGTCAAATACTAATGTGCATGATTGTATAAGCTAATACAAAGCAACTTTGAAGTCTGCCCTGCAAAAGCCTTCACAGATAGGCCCATAGACTATCATGTGAGAAGATACCTAGAAAAAAGTATATAACCACTTCTAAAAAGTTTCCATTCTTAAACAGTTCTCTATTTAGGTATCAGGATTTCAAAATCAGGAATGTTAAAGGAAAAACCAACCAAACAGCAATTTTGGTATTTCTAAACCATCAAAATTATCTCTGACAAGATATGCTGGTATTGGCTGGGATAGAAATTATTTCTTTCACAGGGGCTGGTATGAGGCTGTTTTTCATTTGTCATGAACACAGAGTTGATAATACCAAAATGTTTTGTTATTGCTGAGCAGGGCTCACACAGAGCTTTTGTGCTGGCACACTGGTGAGGAAGCTGGGAGTGGCTGGGAAGAGACACAGCCAGAACAGGTGACCCAACTGCCCAAAGAGATACTCCAGACCATATGACAGCTCAGTACATAGAGTGGGGGAAAGAAGGAGGAAGGGGGCAATGCTTGGAGTGATGGTGTTCATCTTCCCCAAGTAACCACTACACATGATAGACCCCTGCTGTCCTGGAGATGGCTGAACACCTGCCCATGGGAAGCAGTGAGTTAATTCCTTGTTTTGCTTTGCTCTGTGTGTGGCTTTTGCTTTCCCTATTAAATTCACAACTCATGAGTTTTCTGGCTTTTACCCTTCTGATTCTCTCCCTGATCCCACTGGTGAGGGAGTGAGCAAGCAGCTGCCTGGGGCTTGGCTGGTGGCTGGGGTGAAACCATGACCCAGTAACATTAAGCTCACTTACATTCTCCTTGGCCTGTCGGTGACCCTCTCCAATTGCTCTTAAGCTTGATAGATACAGTTCTTCCAGGGCTTTCATCTTCTCATCCTGTGCCTTCTGCCATTCAGCTCTCAGTGCCTCCTCTAACTGATGCAGTTGTTCTTCTCTCCTCTGCTTTACCTTCTGCCTGATCTGGTAGGAGATATACTTCTGCTGCTCTCTGACCTGTAGAAATAGCAATTATACTTACAGGAATTCATAAAAGCACAGTACTTTTAGCAGAAAGGCTTTCCACTACATAGTCTACCCTCCTTCAATCTCATCTACTATCCATTCACAATCTGTCCAGAAAACACTTTCAAGTTGCTGTTACCTTTTTCCAAAACTAGTATCTAAAACAATAGATTTAATCTTAATTAAACACTTTAGTTGAAGTCCAAAACATGACATACAAGTGACTGCAAAAACTTCTTGGAATATTCTTCCCTCCAAAAATACAGCACAAAAATTTATGAAAGGCTCCTGTAACAATTGAATAAAAAAATCAACAGCTATGCTGAAAACTTAATAAACATAGTTTGTTGCTGTTGTGCACAACAAAAAGAGTTTGGAATGTGTGGAGAGGTTCTTCCCTGAGCAGTGAAGCTTATGAGGCAGAGAGAAGCCTTTATTCGAGTTTTGCAACCCTTTTTATAAGGTGTTCTGATACAGGTTAACAGGATTGGCCAAAGGAACCACCTCTCTGGACCCATTGGTGGAACAAGAGAAAAAACACATTCAGGACATTTATCCTACCTTATTTTGAGAACTTAAATCTATTTACAAAAAACAGTCCTTAAAAGATTTTTCTCAACAGATTTTTCCTTGGGAACACCCCAGCTACTGAATTTTTCTCAGGCCCAGAAAATCATGTCCGTAATAGTTTGTTATTTTCCACTTTGTATTTTAGACATTTTTTCCACAGAAAGGGCTGTCAAGCACTGGAACAAGCTGCCCAGGGAAGTGGTTGAGTCACCACCCCTTGAAAAGTTCAGAGGACATGTAGATGTGGCACTTAGAGACGTGGTTTAGTTGTGGACTTGACAGTGCTGGATTAATAGTTGGATGTGACGATCTCAAGGGTCTTTTCCAACATAAAAAATTCGACCATTCTACAATACTATTACCTTGAAATTTAGCTTACAGGAAATAATCTTTTCAGCTACTTTTCTTAAATTATTTGGTACCTCATCAAATGAAACACAACGCATAGAAAAATACAGGCATTACAGGCATACCTGTTGTAGCCTTAGTTTTCTTCTTCTTTCGTATTCTTCTTTCAGAAACATGGCTTCTTCATTAGGACTAAGCCTCAGTGTCCCAGCTGTTACAAGTTTCCTCTTCATCTTTGGATATGCTGAATAATCAACTTCTACGAGAACAATACAAAGAAAAAGAGAAATTGCATAAATGACCCTGGCAAAACACCGATAAAAACAGGATACTGCCATAACGTTGTCAAGTCATGGTATCTGTGTGTGAGAGCTACAACTGCTCATGTCTGTCCCAGCTGGAGGCTGATGATCTCAAAAGTCTTCTCCAAATTTAATGACTCTTAACTGTAATCAACAGCATTGGCTCTGTCTTTGTCACAGTCACAAAACATAATGCTTTTGAACCAATTTGAGCTATGTACCAAACACTGCAACAGTATCACATTCACAGTCTACTCTGTGGACCAGCCACAAACATTTGCAAAGTGAAACCATTCCACTCCTGGGAAGATTCAAACATAAACCCACAAACTATTGAAAAGCACACCTCACAGTAAAGCAGGCTAGTCACTCAGGTGATCTGTACTGAAATACTCTCATAACTGTTGTAGAGAAGATACAACAGCAAATTTGTTGATGTTTTTGGCTGCGCTCCAAGGTTTTCTGCCATACAGGCTGTGAAACTCTGGCAACAGCCCGCATACCAAACATTTCACTGGAAAGCTGAAACTGCTCACTAACGATTTTTTATTCAAGTTTTCCTAGGAAGAAAATTTCAAATCACGTTTCCCTCGAGATTTTACTGTGAAACAAGAATCTTCTGGTTCTACAGACTGCTTCCCATTTTCCTTGAAATTACAATTTTCATATGTACAGAAACCCCTAAAAAACCAAAAACCAACCAAACAACAAAAAACCGCTCAAACAAAGAACCTCAAACTTCTTCCATTTGATATGCAGCCTAGTCTAAAACTCCCCTCTCCCCAAATCTCAAGATTTTTACTGGATCTTTAACATTGGAAATATTCGCACAAAACAAGCAAAAAAAGACTTTCAAAATACACTTTAGTTCTAAAAAAACTAGTGAGCAATTCATAGAGCACTAACAGTTTAAACATGCCACATCTGGAAACAACTGTTTTCAGCAACATATATAATGATCTTGGTATATTTAGAGACACAATATCATAAATAAAATAGCAAGACTGTAAAGAAATTAGGTGAGGTGTAAAGCCGAAGTTCCATAAGATACTTTCGGTAAAGGATTATTAAAGCAATGAATCCCAAGCTCCTTACAGCATAAAGAGGGACAGTAGCATCCTGGTTCTTTCCAGACCTCCCTTAGTCACCTGATGAGGTACAGATGTTTATCACAGAACAAAATGAAGCAGAAAATTACTACATTCTCGCTCTCTTTCACACACACACTCCTACAGAGAGGGAAATGTAGAGGATGACCAATGCAAAGCCTGGATCTAAAGGATAGGAACAGATGCAGAGCTTGCAAATGTCGCACTTGCCCGGGCTCAGGCGCAGCACAAGGCGGGCGGTGCGTGGCGGAGAAGGCCCCGGGACCGCCCGGGACGCTCCCGCCAGTCACCGGGAGCCCCCGCCGGGGCCGCACCTGGATCAGCACAAGCTGAGGAGGGACAGCGCGGAGGAAAGAGAAAGAAAAACAACGGGGGAAGGGGAAGCGGACACGGGAAGAAGCGGGGAAGGGGAAAGAGAGCAGAGCCGCCCGTCACGCACACGCCGCCACCGCCGGGAACCTCCCGCTCACCGCGGCACCAACGGCCACCAGCCCCGCCACGTGACCCCGCGCCCCCAACGAGCCACCAACTGCGCATGCGCTACCGCCCGTCCCAACTACCCGAGCTCCGCCCCCGTCCCTCGGCAGCCAATTGGAGCTCGGGACGGCGGCGGAGCGCGCGCGGCCACTATAAAAGCGGCACTGTGGGGCGGAAAAACGCGCTTGCCCTCATGGCGCTGCTGTGGTTCCTGAGTGTTCGCCAGGCCCTTCTGCAGGGCCGCGCTACGGGCCCAGGGTGCCCGGCTCCCCTCACGCGGCAACCTCTGCGCACACGCGGAGGGATTCGTCACCACGGCCCACCAGGAGCCCGCAACCACAGTCGGAGTTTCCAAGTGCTCGTGTGGGAGAGGCGTTCACTAGCCGGGCTTGAAATGCTGAGAGCGGAGTAAAACGGAATCTGCTAGTTCTGCATCACTATGCAGCTTCCCTGTTCAGCGCTTTGTTTGGTTGCACTGTGTCAGGAGTATCATAGAATCATAAAATGGTTCGGCTTGGAGGGAGACCTCCAGGATCATTTAGTCCCAGCCCCATTCAGGCTATGGCAGTGCCCCTGTACTTGCAGTGCTGCTCTGCCTATCTTCTAGGCTTGCACATGACTTCTACAATGGGCACATCTGCCTCAACCTTGTAGCTAAACCTTTCCTTTATAAACCTAATTTTTAACTAACGTCTGCCCCTTGTAAGTCTGCAATGCTTGCTTTGCTGGTAGCATGTAGTGACAAGACAAGGAGGGTAATGGATTAAAACAAAAAGGTTTACATGGAGCATTAGGAGGAAGCTCTTTACTGTGAGGCTGGTGAGGCACTTGCACAGGTTGCCCAGAGAAGCTGTGGCTGCCCCATCCCTGGAAGTTGAGTTCCCTCAAGACCAGGTTGGGTGGGATTTTGAGGAACCTGAGCTAGTGGAAGGTGTCCCTACCCATTGCAGAGGGGTTGGAACCAGATGATCTTTAAGGTCCCATCTGATCCAAACCATTCTATGATTCTTCCTCACACTTCACCTTTTTTTCTAAAAGGAACCATTGATCATATGTATAAGATTTGGAGCAGCTGGGATTTGAAAGTGGACACATCAGATATCCTTGATTTATGAGGAATGCAAATGTTATTTGTATTGAGGGAAGCAACTCTGCCACACATACAGATGAGAGAAGAGAGGCTATGTTAGTCTGTTTCTTTGCATGGAGTGCTTTCTAAGGGTCTGAGCTGCTGCTACAAAGATGGAAGAAATGTTTGTGACTTAAAACAGACTAGGCACAAAGGGAGATAATCAACTCTCTTGCACTGAAACTTGAGTGCAAAATATACCCACTTTTTTGGCAGTTTCTTTTAGGAAAAGGGAAAAAAAATTATATTAGGAGCTAACTGTCATGGTAACCCACCATATTATGCCCTAAAAGACTGAAACCAGGAGAACTGAGATTACTCAGTGAAACTTAGTGATTTGGTGCATACAGATGCATGGCTGCACAGGAAATAGACTAAAAAATACAGAATTGCAAAAGAAAATACATCAGCATAAGGAGAAAAGGAACAGCAGTTTTATGTGCTTTCTTCCTTGCCTTCTGCATTTCACTGCTAAACTTCTTGTTCACAGACTTTTGCTTTCTGACAAGTGCCTGCAACTTGCTGCAAATTACTGACTGGAATAGCTGGTACCAAGTTAATACCTGATTGTACATTAGACACACAGTTGTTTTGTGGTATGCATATTGAATAAATTAGACTTGAGAAGTGCACTTCCAAATGTGTTTCCTAGTCTCCTTATTGGATTTTTTCGTCCTTCAGCATTTTCATTATGGCAATGCTCTCCTCAATAACACCACTTGTAAATAGCTTTATCCTGAAGGTCAACAGGTGAAAAAAAAGTCAAGACAGTCTATTAAGAGAGTAATTGAGATTATGGATTTTAGAATCCTCTACTTATAAAATGTGAAAGAGGTCAAATATATGCTCCTCAATTATACTGTTAAATAAAAGGGGTATTATGAAACCTACATGTGCTGGGTAAGAATTTTGTTTCAAGGGTGTTTTCTGTCATTGTCTTGCAGACAATTTCTGCTACTTCTTAATTTACATGCGTATACTGAAACCCATGAATTTTAACACTGTAATGTTTTCTACTTTTTACTACATTCATTTGAATTACAGTATTACAGACCTGCAGTAATTCCTTCCCTCTGTGAAGTAGATGATGTTCCTTTTATAAAAAGTGGATAGTGATGCAGCAGTACTGGTGCATTTAGTCAGGGATATATAAAACTGGACATACTGAGCTTCAGTTATTGGTCACATTCCTCTTGAGGAAAAGGAATTACACTTGCAGGAGCTATCTACAGAGTCCCAAGATAGCCAGTGCAAAATCTGAATTTCTCTTCAGGAACAGAATGCTTTTCATATGTAAAAAAATGCATCAGAGTGAACTTATGTGAAACAACAGATTTGAAAGAAATCATATTAGTTTGAAGCATTTGAGGTTGAAGAGGGTTTGTATGACTGTGAAAGACAGTGGTGAGTGTATGACTGTGAAAGCCAGCAACTGATGAGCTGGCCTGCAGTGCACAGTCTGGAGCTCAAATCACAGTACAGCGTTTGTGCTGTTTGAGAAAATGTCTTTTAAGAGCAGACTGTCACAAAGGAGGTTTTTTCCATCAGTAGATGAACCATTGCAAGAGATCCTGGCACAGTTACCTTGCCTCGGTGAGGTCTTTTGGTCTGAATATGAGATCCATGAGGCTGGAGTTGACTTTGTGTGGCCTGAGAGAAAATACTCCCTGTCTCACAGGCATGTCAAGCAGACCAGCATAAGCAACCTGTAGCTTTTCCAACCACACAGGACTACTTGCTCCAGTCTTCATCAGAAGTTCTTCACTGTCCACTCATGTTTCTGAGTTGCAGAAGAGAAAGATGACTTTGTAGGCTTTTCTGCATCCTTAGCAGGGAAGCCCTTGTTGTAAAGGTTTTCTGTGAGCTAGTAATGGAACAGCACAAACACCTTACAGCTCACCCTTGCACAGGACTTGGCACCCTGCACAAATTAAGTATTCTCCTTGAAAAACCTGAAAGGAAGAGCTTTAAAAAACATGTCATATTCAGACACAAAATCCTCCTGCCGAATCCTCTAACACATCGTTATACATTACTGCAGTTTTCTGCTTCAAGTCTCCTTCTTGCTGATAAGTAAAGTATCAGAATGAAATGAGAATTTATCTCAGTCTGAATTGGCCTTTCCCTGCATTCAGTATTCCTCAATGTCACATCCCACACTGTCATATGGTCTTAAAAGTTCCCCTATGGTTCATTTTGGTTTGATATGTGATTACTTCTCCCATGCTGTTCTCTTTTAGCACCTGGCACCTGATGTCTAATTATCGTGACCGCCAGGAACTGACAGGATGTGGTTTTACAAATGTTTGTAATCCTCCAGTTCATACATTTTCAAAACTGCAAAGTGCTTTTGTTAAATAGTTTGCAATAAGTAAGTTCATGTGTAAGCTTTGCAAAAAGACATAGTTTCCTAAGAAGGAAGAAGGGCTAATCTTTATTTTTGAGGCTGACTAATCTACCATGGTCAGCCTGTGCAAGCACAGCCTATAATAGTTTCTGCCTGAGACTGATTTGGAGATAAATTTTCTTGACAGATGTGGAAGAATAGCTTTTATTATTATACTCCTTGTCATGTAAGAGAAAGCTGCAAAGCTACGCCTTCCATTGCTGAAGCAACTATATCCAGAGCTGTGCCTGTATAAATTCTCAAGGTGCAGATTCTGTCCAAAAGAAAAGATGCTACAGTTTTAAAAAAAAGAAAAAAAGAAATAAAATATGAGGCATAAAAGGTGCAAGGATAATTATGTGTAATTAAATACAATGTACATCCTAAAATTATTGTTCTGGAAGGAAATGTCAGTAAATTCAGATATGGTTTTGGACATATATGGTGTTGTCTTACAGACAAAAAAAAAGGCATGCTGTCCTATGACACTGATCCAGAAGCTCTTATTAGGAAACTGGGCTCATTCTCTGCCACAAATCATCCTGGGATTTCACCCAGCATCCTTAGCCCAGCTTAATAATTTGGGTCTCTGGAAAACAACCAGCCTTGGGGTAGTAAGAGCAGCAACAGGCGACTAAGAACTTATCATTCATGCATGAACCACTGTGCTGCCTAAGGTCATTTTAGAATAGGCTCTCAAAGAAATGAACTCTCTCAAAGCTTGAAGCCAACAGAATTGAGTTGGATCCAGGTTTTCATAGACAAAAAGGAGCCTTGTGTACCTGTAGTATATCCTCAGAACCAGTCTGCCTAATTACCCAGTGATGCCAGCATGTGTAGACTTCTACAATGCAAACTTGGTGTATGCACATTAGTTTGCTAAAATTCTTGTAAGCTGTGTTCGGCCTTCTAAAATATATGGGAACCATGCACAGAATTTTCTCCAGTTCCTAAAATATGCATGGTAACTCTATGCACTAATAGGCCAATTATGATCAGTCCAGTGAGTTTACGGCTGGTCTTTGCCAGCTTTTCTCAACTACTGTGCCATGGCTAACCTTCCTGAGTTTCTTCCTCTAATATCTACTTCTTTTCAATTTCAGAAACTGTATTGAACATTCCTTTCTTTATTGCAGATAGTTTCAAGCAGAAAGCTGGATTTTCTGACATTTTCTTTAAATAACAGATTCAACTCCAGCAAGATCTCTTAAATGGCTTGGAATTTTGCCTTGTAGGGAAAGCCTCCTTATGTGATGAAAAATGCTTTTTTAGTTTACTCCTATATTGGTAATAAGCATTGTATTTTCAGCATGTAGTAAAGGTGAAAGGAGAAAACTAGGGTTTTTTTCTGACTCCAAAATGATTACTTTTTCTCCAGCCTAACTTGACTTGTTCTTTATTGTTTGCCCCCTCCATTTGATGGCTTATGTTTATAACGTTTTATACAGGAAGTGTGGGAGTTTTCACAAGCTTTAGTTTCTCTCAGATGGGCGTCCAAATGCTGTGCCATAAACAAAAAAATGAATGTGAAGACATCCTGAAAAACAGCTTAAGTCTTTAGGTCTACAAGTCTCCAAAGAAGAGGTTTAATTAAGGTTCTGGATAAAATAATAAAGAATGAAATTGTCAGAACCTGCCAATATATTGACTAGTTCAGGCACAGCATCTCAGAATGCTTTTTGGTGTCCTAGTAGTCATTTATATATAAAGCAATTAAAAATGTGTGTTAGATTCTCCCTTTGCCTAATACTGACTTCTGCTATCTCTGACACTCACCTGTCCAGTGGGTGACATACAGGATATGATACAGGATGCAGGTCTCCTCTTGGGAAAGTACTTGTCATTATTATTGGACAGCTGTTATAACATCTTAATATTGTTTATGAAACACCAGCAAAAGCGTTCACGGTGTAAAAGAGTGGATCTTGGTTTGATCAAGACCTTCATGCTGTAAATCAAAGAGACTACATGATCAGACAGACTTGTGATATAGCAGATTACACTTCTACTGCAGATTAACTTTGATGTTTTCTTTAGTGGAAAGAAACTGATTATATAGATGAAGTCATTAAAAGGCTTTATGGATGAAATATGTTTCAAAGAGAACCTTACAAAAGGAATGGGTGGTGAAGAAAAATTTATAAGAAGTGAGAATGTATTTGCACCAAGAGAAGAAATTTGGAAAAGCTGAAGAGTGAACAAATTAATTCAGAAGAAAGTGAACATGGAATAGTGATCTACTGATTCTTACTGCTCCCATTTTACTCTTTTTAACAGAAACCAATATCTCTAAAGTCATAGAGACATTTTCTGTCATAATTTTGCTAAATATTATAGAAACCAAGGGTGAAAGAACAAAGGGTCTTCAGTGATTGCAAAGAATTAAATTTAGAGTCAAGCCAAGGAGAACAAATTTGTAAGGAAGCTAGTGATGGTTTAGATGCTAGTTTGGTAAACTGGAGCCTTGGTTTCTGTGTTCAGCAAGATGAGAGATTTTTGTGACTGTAATGCTGGCTAAGGCAACTTGGGATAGAACAAAATGGAACTAAGTCCCTGAATTCTGATCCTAAAAAGCCTTGCTAAGCTACTAAAGTCTAGAAGCTGTTAATATTTTTCAATCCTAAAGATTCAGGAGCTTCTAGATTTGCTGATCTTTGTATGCCCAAGCTCTTCCGATGTTGACAGGATTGAAAGGTTCAGAATATAAACTTGAACAAGATTCAGGAATTATGTCCTTTTTTAATATATATAGAAATATATACACCAAAATCTAGTGTACTCAAAAGGGCTTTTTTTGTTTTTCATGTAGATTCCAATATTTAGTAGATGTTTGAGGCTAAAGATACATATTCTGAAAGTCATATCCCTACAGATCTGAGAGCTGGAATTCAAGCTATATTCCTTTTCTCAGTATTTCCTATAAGGTAGCTGAACAGCTGCACCTTTGACTTTACATTGTTCCCTAACAGTGTGCTCACATCTTTAGATCATACCTTGAGGTTCCAGCAAAGCCTAGGTGAGGTTCCAGCAAAGCCCCAGTATGAGGCTACATCAGCCCTAAAATTGGAGGGGTTATTTATTGAATCTAACTCTTTGTTTCAGATGTTAAAGTAATACTTAAACAAGTAAAGGGGACAGCAGCAGTAGCAGAGACAGACATAGGCAGCAGTATCATTTGCCCCAGTAATGTCCTTGGTACAGCAAAACCACTTTTTCCCACTGGTCCACTAAAATCACCTCAATCTGCTTCTTTGGGTGATCAATACTCATCTGGAATTTTATCACTGTCCTTTTTAGAGGATAATTTAATTGTTTTACATTTATAGATGCAAGGTAATAACCTTCGATTTACATAGAGCTAATTTCTTTCTTTGTGAGTGGGTTCTGCAGGATGTGAGCAATTAACTTTCTGTGGGAGGATTACAGGAAACATGATTAATGGATCAAACAGAGACCATCTAAGGAAAATGGGCATAATACCAAGGGAGATAATGCTCTATTTCATAATACTTATGCAAATATGCCAAATGTTGGAGAATTCAAGTAATGTTAGACAAATGGATTCTCTGTGACACAGAGTAAACACACACTGGGGTAACAATAAAGCTTCATTACACATTATCTGTTAACTTCCTCTCAGACAGGCTGGGTTGCCTGGTCAGACATCTCATTCCATTGCAGGTGGCAGCAAACAGCCAGGCACAAATCAGTGAAAGACACTGAGATCATTTGGATGAAAAAGACTGACCAAGGCTGAATTCTTTGCACGCATGACCAATCAGTGCTTATAAATATGTTTAGGTCTGCTGCTCAGTCCTCTACCAAAAGTTTAATTATATTCCATAGAAATGAACACTGGTTTAAGAATGAAGGAGGCAGAATTAGACAATGTTGATGTTCCTGATTATATTTCTATAAAAGCCAAAAAAACCAATAATCAAGTGAAAACAGAATGCCTGAGCTACTGGAAGACACTGGACTGGGGCTCAAAAAAGCTGAGCTTCAGTGACCAGTATAAAATTAGGTTAATACTAATGCTATATAAAGGCAATGAATCCTTCAGGTACTGTAGTGATGGGAGATGCACAAATATCTAGATTTACTCTAAACATAAATTTCTGATTTGCGTGCTAGCTTCCATTCTGCATATGGTACTTTAATCTCTATTCTAAAATACTCGGTTCCTCTACTAAAGATTTAATATGAGGTTTTGTTCTGAAAAATCCTGATACACAGAGGGAAGGCTTTTGACAAGTATATTGAAGCTTACTGTCCATTTCAGACCATACAGACTGTGCACTGAGCTAACAAAATGTGACTAGAGTTATGGAGGTAAAGTTTTAAGTATGAAACTCAAGTTTGTCCTTTGGTTGCAAGTGCCCTATAGCTGGTATCATGTTTTGCAGCCAGGAGCAACTCTAAGGATATCCCTTCAGTGCCTAGAGACAAGAAGTTGGGAAGAAATAAGAAATTCATTTTCAAAATCCCATGTTCCACAGAAAACCTACTCTTAGAGATGGCATGCCCCAACTTGACTTGGAAGCTTTCTCAACACTTCAAATGAGACTTCTGTGTATTGCTTTTTTCTGTGAAAGTAGGTGGCTGCTTGGTGAAAAGAAGTCCACCATGATGCAACCATAAATGACTATGTGAGCTATAAACTTAAATATATATCACATAAAGACTCTATTTTTTTCAGTGTAAAGCATGACAGCCAAGTTACCCTTTACAGAAGTGATGCTGCTTTTGCTTTTTCAGTGCTGTTGCTTTGTGGTCAAAGCAGTTACCCAGGGCAGTGGAGATTTAGGGTTAATCCTTAGCCTGAAAATTCCCTGTCTCAGGCTAGAAAAGTCTCTTAGGGGCACATCCTGGGCTGCTGCACATCCAGGAATGAGACTGGAAAGAAAGCACACAGGGCAATGCCAGGGAGAAAGGTGAGGGGACCTGGAAATCGGGCAAAGATTGAATTCTCTGCTGTGCTCTGAAAAATCATTGTGTTTTACATTGGGCAATCATGAATGAACTTTCAAAGCTGATGAATGAGTCAAGACTCCATGTCAGGTTTATCCTTCTGTCGTTCCATACACCTGGAAAGAATGAGCCATGCTCAGTTAGGCCGTGGCAGTGGGGGGAAGGCTCTGTGCAGTGTGTCCTGAGAAGAAAGAATCTCTGAGGTTCAGGGGGCTGCTCAGACTCCTGAGGATCCTGAGGATCTCATCCTGGCCAGCCACTAAGCCCTTGTGTGGCATTCTGGACTACCGTGCACAGTGTTTAATTATTTTCTCCAGGAATATGCATAATTTAGTTGTTTGGGTTCCCCTGCTGAGCCCAGACTTTGTGATGCATAAATAGGCACTCTGGATTTAATCCTCACATTATTTAGTTGCGCATTTTCCCTTTGCTTTTGACTGTACGGGAGTATATTAGCTCTATTTTCTACTTGCAAGGCATGTGTTCATTCATTTTGATTCATTACAGACAAAATCTTAAAAATATCTCAATCTCTTCTACTATGCCATCTGTTTAAATCAGAGATAATACATTTTAATAAAAATCGGTATTTTCCCAGGTCTATGATATCTTTAACATGCAATTTTGCTGTGATCTTTGAGTTATTGCTTCTAATAGATTACTTCCCCGTTGTCAGGTCTGATTCTATCTCAAAGTGTCTTAATTTTAGTTAAATGTATCTTGGCAGACATCCACCACTGGAATCAGTGCTGAACACCACAGATTATTCTTCTAATTGGACATAAAACTCAAAGATTTTTTTCATATGATTCTTTGCTATGCAGTGTGTGCAATTAGATTTAACGAGCTCATTTTCAGGACAAGTTGGCCAAACCAGTGCTATTGCTAATTTATAGAGGCCACAGAAAAAGTTACTTGATTATTTTCTTCTCTAAATTAAAACTTTATAGGAAATAATGTTGCTGCTTTTCCTTTTAGCGTGTGAATATACAAAAACCTAATTTTGGAAATAAAATGTTTGCTCAGTGTGTGATTTCCAGTGATTGTTGTAGAGTCTTTGGGTTTTTCTTGTAAATGTTTTGGAAACAAAGGTAAGTCTAGCATATTCTTATGTCATGTTAATAAACTCAAGTTGGATATCATGATGAGTGAGGAACCAGTAGCAGCATAGCTCTCGTGGCATGAATGGAACAAGCCAGCTTGAAGTCCTGTGTAAACACTTGGCAGCTGGTGCCCAAAGCCACTCTAACTACACTGCCAGCTCAAGAGTTCCATGTAAAAATATTATTTGGTTAATACAAAACTGGTGAACAATGTTTTTCTCTGGAAATATCCCACTGGACACAGTCACATGACTAAGACAGAAGGAAGCTTTAACCATTACTGTCTGTTTTCACCAATCCTTGCAGACTGAACGGAAACATGAGGTGGAAAGCTGCATCATGTCCTACAGACCTGATTCAAGAGACCACAGCTGAACCCTTGGAAAGATTAGGACATAAGAGCTGTTCAATCAGCCTCCTCATCACTGCAGCACTAGTAGAGGAGATAACGAAAGGAGACTGGGAGCTGGAGAGGCAATGCAAAACATCAGTGTTAAGACACTGTTGAGAAGAGTAGCACTGGCAAAAAATCCAGATGATCCCAAGACTTGAGTTGGTCATTCATAAGGAAGAGCTTTTTGTTGCTATTTTGTGTGGCATCCTGTCCTCTGTCTTTAATCTAATGTCAGTGGACAGTTCATGGGAGCTGGTAGGCCAAGTTTCTCTTTCCACAGAGAAAGTGGGTATGGGAGTGGCTCTGTGGGATGCCTGCTGCTGGAAATGAGACCCCCACTCCTGCCCTTTTCTTCTCTGCACGCAGCTGCAAGGCTTCTTTGCACCTCCTTCACTGGCTGCTTTGTTCAGGCAAGGCACTTTCCCCAGGGCCATCCCTTTCCACATCTGCAAAATGGGAATAACGCCCCCATTTTTGAAAAATGCATTGAGAATTGCCAGCATGAACTTCAGAACAGGAGTGGAAATTATTGCTATTGCAGTTTTACATGCTTCTACTTGCTTTGTGACAGTGTCCCATGAGCACTTCATAAATTGCTAATTCTGAGTTACTAAGAATTACAGTCATGTTTCTGTTTGTATTGGATAGACATATACCAGGGCTTTCATGCCTGGCATCCTTGCTGCTTCTTATAAAGACACTTCTCATTTATATACAGAAATAATGAGACAGAAAAATGTTGAAAGGATTGCCTGAAAGCTGCAGATCACTTCTGGCAGTAATTATTTATCTGTCCACCATTTTGTCTGTGTATATTTTATTCTCAGTCTATATATAACAACAAATTAGTTAGCAGAATCAAAGCTGCTTATTTTAAACTTAAAATGTTCTCTTTGGACTAGTATACAAGCAAGCTGCATAGTGTAGGACATATGCACATGCTACTCTTGGTAATCTTTTGGTGTTAATTTATTTACATGCAGCTAATTGCTTTCCTAATAGAATGGATCAGTCTTCCGTCCCAAATGAAAGAGATAATGGGAAAATTGTTTGAGATGTTGTAATGAAAGCCAGTATATCCTTAGCAGAGTGGATTAAGCATGGGTACCTTGTATGCTGTTTCTTTCACCTGTAAAGTACAAATTTTGCACTAACAATTCATTAGCATTTTACAGAGTCAACATTAACTAAATATCCTTGACATATTCCCCAAGAGAGGATAATGTCATTAACCTCTTTTACAGATGAGGAAACAATATTGGATAAGCATTGTAACTTCACTGATTTGTGTGGAGTTATTCCAGATTTACACCAGTAGAAATAACACTAACTTTAGTCCTTGATACAATAAGTCATTTGTTCATGGTTATCTAGTCACAAAGCTGCACACTCAGGATGAGAAACTGAAAACATCCACATTTCCTTTGCTGCCATAGTAAGATCTTCTACTGATATAGCATCTATAAACCTTTATCTAGTATATTTTAAAAAAGACAAAACAACACACCACCACAGAATCTTATATTTTTCTCCTACTCTCTATAAACAATTGTTGTGTCTAGAAAGGTCTGTATCCTGTGAAAATAAATGAACAGCAACAAATTTCTTTATAAACTTCTACCTTCCCAGAAATGTGAAAGTTTATTTCTGAGTAAATTTAGCAACAGAAAATAATGATGGGCTTCCAAAGACTGCCAATGAGCAAAGAATGTAAGTTAAAAGTCTTTTTATCTGCAAATACTTCATTACGTTTGGGGGGATTCCTTATTTTCTTGGGACTTCTTATTTTCTCTCTATTTTTTAATCAAAAACAAAAGAACAATGGAACATCAGTTACTTCAATTTAATTATGAATATCCAGAATTCACTTTCATCGTCCAGAACGCCAGTGCTACCTGTCAGCATTTGAGGTCTGGAGTGACGTGGGAGTCTGATGACTTTTCTAGACAGGATGCTCTGCAGGAATTAGGGGTCTACACTATTTCTGATAAAATAGAAAACTTTTTTGTAACACGTGTTTGTTCCCAAGTAGATGGTGGCAACAGCATTCTTTCTGAGATGGGAGAAGTTAAAAATGTATAAAAATACAACTTTCATGTCTCCAGTTAAATTATCTCTAATGTATTAATTATAAAAATGCTCAGCAGTCATTTTTGATGGACTTGCTGCAAGTGTGAGAACTAGAGCTGAAATTCAGCCTTACACAGAGGATCATTACCAAGCTTCTTCCTTAAGCCTCATTCAGAACAAGGTAAAAGTCCCACTCATTAATCTTTCCTGTACTGGCCCTTATGCACTGGCCAGTGTCACCCTACCATGTCTCAGTGGTACCCTGAGAATTCAAACTCCTCTTGAAACCAGGCCAGGAGGTAATTGTACCCAAATCTGGATTATTCCAGATGAAACAGTATCACAGCAAATGCTGTCCCAATCTCCTACATCTTACCATTTATGCAGAATTCTTTTGGCAACAAAAGACAACTGGGAAATTGGTGCAGTTCCAGTATAAAGTAGTTCTCCCAGTTCAGAAACAAGAATTTTCAAATCCCCTCTCTTTGGAAAGTCTCATGGCTGCCACACTCTTCTACAGATTTTCTTTTTGGACTTTTTGGACAGAACAAACAAGAACTGCTCCAACTCCTTTTGTATTCAATAGGAACAATTCAGGTTGGCTTCAGTCAGATTGCTTCAGGCCCTTAATCTCCCTGAATGTACTGGAATTTGACTAAGCAGCAAACACTGATACTACCAGAGAAAAGAAGGATGACATAAAAATATTTCCAAACAGAAGAGATTTACAGGACAGCTGGAATTACAGCACATTTATTTTCTTAAAAGTTAATGAGCAGCATGATCCAATAATAGTAGTATCTTATGTTTTTCATAAAGATCTCAAGGCATTTCATAATCAATTAACAGCTCAAGCACGTCATCCTTACAGAACATTTTGCAATAAACCATTAGGAATTAATGTAGAGTGAGCTTTCCATCATCACTAAACAAACTGCTACACAGTTAGGATCCATGCCAAGCACGCTTTGAATTTTTTAAGATTACACGCATTCCCTGCAAGCAGAGGGTAAATCCCTGTACCAGGACTTTCTTTTTGCCTTCTCCCCACCACCTGCAATTTTTTATGTTTAACCATTTCTCTATACATTTGTGGGCTTAATAAAATCCAGTGCCCTGTGCTGCATTACCTTCAATTCAGATATTTAGGATAAGATGGATCACGGTAAATGCAATATGGAGGAGTTACACTCCTGTATTGAAAATCAGTCCCTACAGCAATTTCACGTATATCTGAAGCATTCCTTAACAGATCTGTGGGTAAAAATTCCATATAAAGTTTTGTTGCCTCCTCACAAGTCTTGTGACTCCTATATTTTCTGTCTAATAATTCTGGACATATCCCTGCCTCCTCAGATTAAACACAGTGAAGAGGGAGACAGCACCTAAGAAGGTTTTTCCAAGCTCTTGTCAGACTTAGAAATAAAGTGCCTGGCCCTCACAGGTATTTTAGGGCAGCAGTTACACAATTAGGCTCCTTATATTCCAGAGATAATTTCTGGATCTAAAATTCAAGCTTGCACCTAAACAGCTCCCTCGCCTGGCACTCGCAGGCTGTTCCTTCTCCACCTGAAGCACTCCCGGCTTCCCCCACTAATCTGCCCAGCAACAGTTTTGTCCCTTCCTATCTGCAGCAGCAGTCTCGTGTAAGCATGGTGCTCTGAGATCAGCTGCAGCAATTTTTGGTATGATTTACAAGGAGAAGAAAAAAGCTGCTTCTTCAAAGATTCGACTCTTTAGACATCTGACTTTTGGCCCCCACTCTGACAGTATCACACAGGATGTAACTTTTAAGCTGTTTAAGCGAGACATGTTTTTGTTTAACAAAGACAGCACACAGTCTATGATTAATCTTTTGCATGACAGACATGGCAGTTTCCCCACTGTTATGCAAGACAATATGGTTTGATTGCTTCTGCCTCCTGTCAAGCCTCCAACTGGAAATGTGTAATATGAAATGAAGTGCAGTAAAACAGATAAGAACATGCTGAGGTAGTTAAAACAATACTGGAGTAATTAAGGCTCTGTATCTATATTAGAAACAAAATAAGCCCACTGTTTGGTTTGATTAACACTGCAGGATTGTAAGGCTGCCAATGACACATCTCTATACAAAGCAGATGATGTGAGAGTGTGAGAATCCAAGAGTTGTCCCAATGGGAGGATGTGAGAGTCAAAAAGCTGTACCAGCTGGAAGATGAGTTACCAAGAGCTGTCCCAGTGTGTAGATATGAGATACCAAGAGCTGCCCTAATGGGGAGATGTGAGAGTTCAAGAGCTGTCCCAAAGGGACATCAACAGACCAGAAGCTTCAAGTCTGGAAGTACAGGGCCTGCACCCTGCAGGTTCCAGCCAGTTCCAGTTGGTTCCGACTGATTCCAGCCTGTTCTGCTCTTGTCGGGCATGGCCCTTTGCCATAGAGGAGTGGCCCAGCCCCTCCTTTACATACCATGTTCACAACAGTGGCCTGCACACTCACAGGCTGTAACAGTGCCCTGCACACCTGCACACTGCCCTAAAAGCAGGAAAGTTTGACAGAAAAAGGTGCACACTGGGAATATTTGATTTACTTAAGGGTTTTTAGGGAAGGTTGTCTTCCGAGCAGAACCACAAAAAGAAAACTGTTCTTGTAGTGGCTATAGCAGCAAGTTACATAGTGACAGTTCGCTATATTTTTGCTAATATGTATTGTATTGTTATTATGCACTCAGAGCTGTGGCAAATGCAGCAACAACAAAGGCTGAATGCCAGTGGCAGAGAAAAATCTAGCAGCAACTGACTATATAAAGCATGAGGAATTCCTCCTCTGCATGACACATTTAAAAAAAAGAAGCCAAGAGCTCATTGTTACTCTGCACCAAAAACAATTAGGTACTGCCTAGAAGAGCAGTAGTGAACTGTGAATTGTTCTTATTTATACTATATCATGCAACCTGATAAAAAAAATCAAACTAAGCAACCTGTTCTGCTCCAGATGGCTCAGAATCCAAGCAATGAAATGAAGCTTACTGCTAGGCATTTGATCCAGCAATTCTGTTCCTTTGCCCTCAGCACCCTGTAACCTTATAGAGATTGGTCTCCTCCTGTGTCCAGATGCACTTCTTTTACTTTCAAAAAGAGTCATTAATTCCTGAGAGTTGTACTAAATAATGGTCCCTCTTCTTTGGAAAAGAGATACAGTCTGTGCACAACTGTGAAGTTACACCCATAGATGTGCACTCTGTGCAGTGCATATGAAAAATAGGGAAAGGGTGGAAGCATAGGGTCCCATTGGCTACAAATGGGATACATGACAATAAAGGAAAAAAACCACCAAACCTTAAAAAAGATCAAGGGAAAATGAACGAATCTATTCTCTCCAAAAGATATACTGCCTCTCTTTTCCCCCGTGCTAATCCTGCCTTGTCCTTCACCTCTGTCTCTGATGAGGGAGATACTCATGCAGTGTAGCCTTGCTCAAACTGAGAGTATTCTTGCTATGTCTCCCTAAGTGGATGTATCGATTGACCCAACTCATCATCTGGGAATGGCTGTGTGAGAGCCAACCCCAGCTTTCTGAGTTGTCAGCTGAGCGATGCTCATTGCTCTCAAGCTCGGCAAAGCCAGCCCTTTCCCTGTGGTGAGCTGCAGAGTAATGGAGCAGGTGCACACTTCCAGCAGTAGCTTTCCCAAAGAGCTACTGCTTCACACTCTCCTTGTGACACAGCAAATACAAGGGCTGCTCATTTCCTTCTGCTTGATCAAAAACCAAACCCCTGCAGCCATTATTTCTAAATAATGATTAACTCCAGAGGAAGGCATACCAGTACCAGCTGTGATCTCGTGACCAGTGTACTGCTACCAAACTGCTTTGGATTAGGTTCAAGGCTGAGCTCTTCTGAGTCTGCTGGATGCTCTTGATAAGTGTTTTTGCCTAACAACTCACTGATAAGGATTCAAATTTGAATGCAGCCCAGGACAGAAGTACCCCCGTTACATCATTTGCTTTAAAGGTTGGAGCTTGTTTTCCCATGGAAGTGCCATAATGTCAAAGTTATAGAGCACTCTGAGTGTCTGTCTCACCACCTTTGCTGAAGCTGTTCCACCCTATGTAGAATAATTGATATTCACAAGGACCTGAGAGAGTATGGCTTGTAACTTTGTGATTAAGGTGGGGACTGGAGAAGGAATGGGGCTTCTTGTCTATTCTCCAGGGAGTATATGAGTTTTAATTTACTAAGTATGTTATGGAAAACTTAATATGAATGCTAAGCAGGCAATGCACAATGACACACATTTAAATTTGATCATAACACTACGTGATGATTAACAGCTGCGGTAGAGGAGCATCTTTACCACTCCTTCTATGCAGATCACAATTGAATTCCAGTGCCTTTTGAAGTGACTTCAAACTGATCAGTGCGACACTGTGGGATAATCCACAATTTTAGAGGATAAGTGCAACCATACAGGTGAACTGCAGTGGAGCAACTTCCTCTAACTACAAGGGGAAGAACGAACTTCTCCATGCTCCTTGGATACAGAGTTTAAATCAGGTCCTGTTTCATTGCTACTGGGCAACAGTATCAGGCTATGGTAAACTTCAGCAGATCCCTAAGACAAAGTAAAACCTATTTAAAGTTGTTGGTTTTCTTATGAGCTTGACACAAAACGCTCAGCAAAAATAATACAGTCTCCAGAAACAAGAAGGTTCCCACTGAGGATCACAGATATAACTCCAAACCAACGATCTTAATTTTCAAGAATTGTTGATAAACTAGACTAGTCACACTTTTTAACATAAGTATTTTGTTTGGAAAGCACCATTTCTACAGAAGTGGAAGGGTTTATGTGAAATTATCAATTTCAAAGCAGTTTCTGTTAGAAAATAGTAAAACTCTTCCTCTTTCCATATCCTCCAAATTAGAAATGTTTAACTCAATATAGTTTGCCATTTGGGGATGAAACTCATAAAAACAGTTAAATTGAAGCAAAACATTTGGAATAGAGTAAGGCAAAACATGAGAAATCATCTAGAATTATTTTTTTAATATAAACATTTAATAGAGACAATTTTCATCCCACTTATCTCCCTGTCCCTGGAAACCTTTGTCCCAATTGGAATAAGGAAAACTTCGGTCCCATTGGGAATATGAAAAGGTTATGTCAAGATTTTGACAGACAGAAAAAAATATTTCCCAGCTCTACCAAATAGCCTACTGTGTCTCAGTGCAGTAAATATAGATGCAAATCTTGCATCTGTTTTTTGTTTATAGTGATGGTAAGATATCTGTGTAGGGTAAGTCAGGTTTTCCATGACAACAGTGTGTACTTCTACATTTCTAACTACTGGTGGTTCTTGAAAACACAGGAATAAAAGCATACAGAAAGAGGACCTTAAGAGAAAAACAACCCAGCAAGACTTTCAAAAGACAGAATTAGATAATGCATTGAGTAACTGAGCTAGTTCAAGTAGGTAATTGTATTAGTATTGACTCAGTGTAACCATCTCTCTTTCATAAATGAATGCTTTGCATGACTGGTTTTCTGTGAGTACAAATGCACTGGATTTTTTTCTTGCCATTGAAATTTATAGGAAAAAACACCTAGCTACACAGATGGAGGTGAAGAGAATAATCTCTAATATTTTGTATGAGAGGAAGCATCAAACACATGTAGCAGTGAATCCCAATGTGAGTAGAGATTATATAACACTTGCTAGGGTGTCTAATCATGTTTATCTCCATTGGAAAAAGATCCAAAGCCAGAACTCCAAATCTGAAGCCATCAGGAATGTACTATTTCAAATACCTCCACCCTTGACTGTGGGCTTCTGTGTGGATCCAGTTTCAAAACAGAATTTCATGCTTAGTGAGATCGCTCCCATAGTCTCTCACCAGCTTGGTGAGATTGCTCCCATAGTCTCTCATGCTGAGTAGCACTTACTCATAGAAGTCATTACACTTAATGGGAAGCGGGTGTTGGGGGTTAGGTGTCCTTTTCTTTTTCTTTGTGTCCTTTTCTTAG
>VWYI01044240.1:0-43120 GCA_013399455.1 Anthoscopus minutus
GCTAAGAAAAAAAAAAAGGACACCTAACCGCCAACAATGTGTAAGGAGAAGAAGATGAAAGGCTGGGAAGCCTCATCCCCTATTCCTTCCCTAGCAAACTGAGTGCAATTGTTAATAAATCCCCAAAATAGGCTATTGAAACTAGTACCCATCGTGGGATTGTGGAGTTCCCCCACCCAGGGTAAACAATGGCATTGAGTTCTAGGGGGCCCCGCCCCTCTGCCTTGAAGGAGATAAGCCCGGGAATAGTAAAAACCCACCACGCTGCCCCAGTTCGAGGTTTTTTTCTGGCTATGGAATAAGCTGAGTGTGTTTCTGTATTTGGTGTCGCCCCAAATAAATGGATCCCTGGACTTAACCAGCAAAGACCATCTCATTGTGTCTCATGCCGGTCACCAGACCTTCCTGGATTTGATCCTGATGTTACAGAACACAACACAGGATGGAGAAACAACAATGTTGAACAAATTCCAGTACCTTTGTTAACTCTCTATAAATCATTACTATCTCGCCCAGCGAAACAGGAATTCTAACTCATGCCCTTCTACTGTGAAAGCTATGTGTTAGGGAGAAAATTGGAGCTATCTGTGGGTAAGAAAACAAGCCAAGAAACCAGTTTTTATTTTTATTATTATTTATAATTTATTTATATTATTTTTATTTTATTTATTTATTTATGATTACCTCAAACAAGCCTAGGGACCAGAGACACATTAGTGCCTCAAGCCAGAGAGACATTATAAATTCAAGCAGCATGGCTACTGTCTGCTTTATCCTCATACAGAGTAAGTAAAACCAAAACACAATTAATACGGGTTTTTTTCCACTCGAGCCCCATGTTGGGTGTCAGAATATTTGTCTTGGTTTGAGACAAAAATGGAAACGTCCAAAAGGTGTCTCCTCTGAAAAGGCAGATTTCAGCTAGCCAGTCTCCCGGCCGGTTCCGGAAAGATTTCCTTGCAGAGAAAAAAAACTGTTTTATTTACCAAAGCAAAGTATTCACAAACATGAAAAAAATGAATAATAAACAATAAAGCCTCTCACTGTTCTGAAGAGATGGCAAATTCAGGGTGTCTGTCTGTGGGTGTGGCTCTGTCTCTCCAAGTTTGGAGCCAGCCTCTGGGCTGTGGCCGTGGGACAGGGGCCCCCTGGGCAATGGTCTAGTGTCTCAGACCAGAGGAGAGCTAAACAGTGCCAGAAGAAGGCACAGTCCTAGTAAACTTTTGTCTTGGCTAATGAAGGAGAAGCTAGTGTAAAAGCAAGGAGAAGCTCTCTGTTCCCTCTTCCCTGCTGCAGGGCTGAGAGCTGAGAAAAACCAAGAGAGCTGAGGAGAAAAACGGAGAGCCTTGTATCTGTGTTTTTCTAAACACAGGCAGCGAAAATCTTCCCCAGTCCTCCACCTCTTCCGAGCCTAGTTTAAAGGTAGAGAACCCATTTCTGGACAAAACAGACTATGAGGATACTGGGCCGTACAGTCACCCCAGAACACTGATCTAGCCACCCCAAAGAAGAGCATAAACCTCTCTTCTGTGTTGGAGGATGGTGCAGAGCTAGCCAAGAGGCTGAGCATCATCAGAGAAATAAGAGAACAGCTTGAGTTGGAAGGGACCTTCAAGAGCATCTCATTACAATCCCCCTGCTATGGGCAGGGACATCTTCCACTATCCCAGTTTGCTCAGAGCCCCATCTAACCTGGCCTGGAACACTTCCAGGGATGGGGCAGCCACAGCTTCTCTGGGCAACCTGTGCCAGGGCCTCAGTACCCTCACAGGGAAGAATTTCTTCCTGATAGCCAATCTAAACCTGCTCTCTGTCAATGTGAGGCCATTCCCCCTTGTCCTGTCACTCCAGGCCCTTGTCAAGAGTATCTCTTCATCTTTCCTGTGGGCTCCCTTCAGGCACTGCAAAGCTGAAGTGAGGTCAGCCCATAGCTTCTCTCCTCTAGGCTAAACAATCCCAATTCTCTCAGTGTTTTCTCGTAGGAGAGGTGCTCTAAATTTGTTTAGGTAACATTAACTATATCTAACTATTAACAGGTCCTGGGGACTCTTTAGAGATAAGAAACTCCTAAGGCAACAAGACCTCTGGGCCAGTGCTGTGTCCTTTTGGCTCACTGAAGTTGTTAAAAGATTGTGAAGGGCTTCACACTCAGTGTTTCCCAGTTCCAGAAGCCCTCCTTTGCTGTGCCAGCCCTTTTCTGCCCTGTGGGATCATGGGTACTGCTTTCAGACCTTCCTTCTGTTCATGCACACACCAGGGCCATGGTGCAGCTCTTTGACAGCGATATCCTGAAGCTGTGAGCACAGGTTCAGGTCTCATATGCTTTCAGTAGTAGTCACTCCTTGGCACTGCTCTAAACTAAGGTGATTATTTAGTTTAACTTCTGGTTTTCAGGCCATCTCCTCTTATATGTCAGCATTAATTTTGGTTTGGAAAGAGCTGGACTCCATGATCCTTGCGGGTCCCTCCCAACTCAGGATATTCTGTAATTCGATGATGTGACCTTGTTTTATGGCAATGTTAGGTGCTGGTCTTTGGTTGAGCTTTTCCCTTTCTGCAGTTGCGTGGTTTGGAGGATAGAGGTGTCCCATCCACAGTAACAGCCAGTATTTTGCAATAAAACAGGATTCTTTTCCCTCGACTTCCTAGTCCATGATATAGATGTGAATGAGCTTGTTGCATTAGATGCTGTTGGTTGTCAATAGACCTTTATGCAGCGTCCTAACAAATCACATTCTAGCAAGGTCTGTTCTTCCCTGCAGGGGAAAATGGAAGCCTGGATTAAGTAACTTCATCACATTGGAAGTTGGTGAAAGGATTAATATTCTCACTATATAAGTAAATACGGCCTATAGATAATTGAAGCGATGAGTGTCATAGAAAAATTAAGAAATTAATTATTTTCTTGGCCCAGCAGAGCTTGAACTGTGTGGCATGATAGCTTGTAAGACTACCAGGTAATAGAGGTGCAAAAAAGATTGTAAAGAGTTTTCTCATTCATCCTTCTAGTTCACTAAAGAAAGCAGTAACTCTTCATGCAAAAATAGTGTGTAAGTAATAAAAGAGCCTGTTATAATACATGAGTAGGTTAGAACACATTACTGTGGCATTTTATCACTTGAAATTCTTGAGTTTGGGAAACTAAAAATATTCATTTATATAAAATCCTTTCAAGACTATCTCAGACAAGTCCATATTAGATGTCTGTGCAAGTAATTTGAAAGATTTCATTTGCACTAACTGAAGTAGGAGCTTTGGGTTTCAATTTAGCAGGAATATTCTGAGTTCTAAGTAGCCCTGACCCCTGCAGTGCTCACAGTTTTCCCACCTTGAGGTCAAGGTTTTAAAGAGCCTACTCTCTATCCTAGCATATCCTAGCATTAATTAATCTGTTGAATCTTCTCATCTGGGGTTACACATCATCTAATTTCCCAGGTTAAAACGGAATTGCAAATAAGTATTATGATTTGCTGTCAGGTTTTGCATTAATTTTGTAGTGTTCTTGCCTCAGCTTATTTGTGAGAATGATCATGTGAGATAAAAACCTTTTAAAGTACAGACTGTATGCCATCTCCTATTCCTCTGCTTCTAACAATGCCTCTCACTCTATTGTAAGAGAAAATCTGATATGACATAATTTGCCTTTGGAATTCCACACTACTATTCTTTCCCTTTTTAACTGCTGTGTGACTGCTGAGTATTGTTCTTGTACTGAAGTCAGGCTCGCTAAAAATAGTTCCAATGTTCTTGTTCTCTTGTATTTCCCCTGTCTTGTCCAATCTTTCCTGAGCTCTTGTCTTGGGCTGCAATGCAAGATGTGACCAAAAGTATGTATTCTATCACCATCTTTTAAAACCAGGTGAGGCAGTGCTCCTTATCTCTTCCAGGACCCATCCTGCCTCCAGAGGCATATCCGCTGTTAATGGGCCATGGAGTCTCACTGGGTAACTGATAAAATTACATCATCCCATTGTGAGATGCTGCACACAGGGGAGGAGCCAAGCATCCCTACCTGCATATACTCGGAGACTCAGAGCACTGCAGCCGGCCTTTCTCCACTGAATTCACAATGGAGAGCAGGACCCATCTACACCACCACTGGACCTTCAGAGGAAATCTACACCCTTCTACAAGACCATTGCTTCAGGACCACATCTTTCACTCCAGGAGGACTGCAGCCACCATTTAATCAGACTGCTTCCAACACCCCGACCAACAGGGTGTCAGGTTGTATTCTGACTCTGTCAGTAGGCTGTTTTTGTTGTTTTTTTGGTACTACTGTATTTTTTTAAATTTTCCTAGTAAAGAATTGTTGTTCCTAATCCCGTGTCTTTGCCTGAGAGCCCCTTGATTCCAAGATTATAATAATTTGGGGGGTGGGGGGTGGTTTACATTTTTTCCATTTCAAGGGAGGTTTCTGCCTTCCTTAGCAGACACCTGTCTTTTCAAACCAAGACAACTTTCCAGGTTATTTACCAGCCTACCTCAGCGTGCTGCAGCCTGTAAGTGACATTAAAAAATCCAAAGTACTCTGTAACCTCTTCTCTGTCTGCTCTGAGTTTTTACCGTTTCGATGCTGATCTAATGTTTATTACATTATTTGTGCTAATCTTTCCAGCAAAGACACAGATTTTTGGGGGTTTCTTTTTCTGTTGTCTCCCAGTCAATAATATTATGGAATGTTTTTGGAATATTCTATGTTCCCATTACTTCATTGCTTAGCTGTGCTTTTATTTATTTTTTTTAATACATTATTTTATGCAATCCAACCTACTTGTCACCTCCTGCCATTCCTGTTCATAATTTCAGACCAGTAGGGAAATTGGTGGCTTGGCAGATTTAATTTCTTAACCTTTTTTTTCCTTTGTCTCGTTGGAGACAGTACATTCTTTAGCAGTTTCTTAAAGGACATTTAAGTGCAGATCTTCCCACTAGCTGTTCCCACTAGCTGTCCAGGGATTTACCTGCCTTGTGATCTTACTGCTGGTTCTCTGAGACACCTGTTTTCTGGAAATACAGTCCTTTCTTTTTTGGTGGGTATCCAGTTCTCACCATCTCTTAGTAGAAGTGAGGAACAGGATTTTCACTTGCTTTTTGTGCCCTGGCAGTGGGCACAGTGGATGTTGCCTGGGATCTTTTCTGTTAGTATTTTGTCTCACTTCTGGTAAGGCAATATCCTTGTACTTCACAGTTACCACAGGATCACTGATGTTGGAAAAGACCTCCAAAGAAGTAAGCAAAACTTGTCAATGGTTCATATCCATATTTATCGCGGGATATGGCATTTCCTAATAAAATGCCAAAAGCTGTAATAGAGCAAGCTGTAAAGAAAAACTTCTCAGCACACAAATTCTTGCTTTAAATACCAAAATATATTTACTATTTTGTATTGCCTTTTGATTGATTTTATGCTTTCTAAAGCTAAACAGTGTCTTAATTACAAGAAATACTAATAGAAGCTAGTTAGGATTTACTGCATATTAAATTCTAGCTAATTCCTTTGTTTGCTTTCACATTTTTTATTATCAGTAATTACGAAAATGAAGACTAGGAAAAAATAATTTCTGGAAATAATAATCTCACTCTAATGGATTAAAGAACAATGTTGCTTTTATTATCCCACCACTAGGATTGTCATCTATCAGATGGCTTAACTCACATCCTCTCCCAGCTTTGACTGCAGAGTGCCAAACTTGAGCCTCAATTGCCTTTTCAAGCTAATTTATGTTATTAATCTGCTCACTGCTGAATTTGCCCTTGCTGACTAAATTTCAGTTTATTTTTTTGGCATTTCCTACATGGCAGCTAATTTATCAATAAAGTTTTCCCTTACCCCTACACCTTACACACTTAACACCTGAAGACGTGTTAAGTGGTAGCAAGCTGTTGTAGTGCACTGAATACTTTGTTTAGTTATTATTTTGCACTGGATGGTTTGTGATGTATAGTTTGTGTTGTACCATGTGGCTTGTTTCACACACACCCCCCCTCCCCCATGTCTGTGGTGGTGGGTTTATTCCTGAGATGCCCCCTCCCTTCACCCCTCCCATCAAGTGTATCATTGGCTGCCACCTTTCCCCCCCGGCCCCTTCTCCCTGGGTTTATCTCAGGTGGTGGGACCCCTGAGATCCTTCTTTCTCTTCCCAGACATCATGTGAGCTTGTTCCACAATAAACTGTGGGACTTTTTGGTCCTGAGGGAAAGAGAGCCTGTCATCTTTTTTGTCCATGAGGGGCTGTTGAAGCTTGGGGTCCAGAGCTAGCTGAAACCGGACCCCAGGCCCCACATACCCCTTCAGCAAGCTTCCCAGAGACCTCCACGGGCAGCTATTTCTCTTTCCCCAGACCAATTGTCACATCAGCCTCAGATGGGAGATGAGTAACAAAATGTGCTAAAATGCTCAAATCATGGATTGTGAAAAGAGGACACAATTTCCCCTTAAACTCAGTCACTGACTGAGTCACTTCAACAAGAGCCACTGTTGAACAAGTTAATGCTGTTTGTGCTTTCAAGTACCCAGTTTTGTTTATTACTCTACAATTACAATTGTTTTTACTGTCTGTAACTGTAAATTTTTCATTTGTTCCTCAAGTTCCACAATACCTCCATTTTTAAAAGCCTGAGGCAAAGAGAAAGATACATTTAAATTCACCTGCCTCTTTCTGCAAGATTGTGCCATACTATAAACTTTCTATTACTTTCTGGTCAAAACCTAACTGTGAGAGGCAGTGGAGTACTTGCCTGAATTTTGGAGGCTCTTTAGCATCTTGCACAGGAAATCCTCAGTGATAAATGACAGTGGCAAGGATCTCTGTTGTCAGTAGCAAAACATCAGTCTTTTGTGTGCCTCAAACTTGCCAATTTACTGATCCAAATACAGTTAAAACCCATTTCTGCAAACATTTTTGCTGGCATTTTCGCCAGCCCTGATTTCTCTGGCCAGTTTCTATACATTTAATCCAGTGTTTCAATTCTTGCAGCAGCTTTTTCCCAGGTTAAGCCAGCAGTTCTCAAGGGTTTGTATTCTCTGGAGTGGTTACGAGTCCCAGTTGGAAAGGAGGAGCTTGCAGTGAGAACTGACTCAGAAATACAGAAGTTAGGGCACAAGCTGAGGTGGCAATTCCTGTTTGACAGTGCTCTGCAAAGCTCTCTGCATATCCTGTTCAGGGAAAACTGGGAAAAGATGGATTCCATTGGCAGCTCCAGAGCTATTGCCTTGATCCCCTCTTGCCTAATCTTCTTTTATAGAAGATGCATTTCATTGCTGTGTACTTTTGCTGTGGCTTTTGCATCTGGGGCTTCCCTAGAAGTAACAAAATCACCTCTGGGATTGCAGTGCAGGCAGCTGCAGGAATTTGTATCATCAGGGCACCTGTGGCAAGAGAAGTAGATGAGTGTGTGGCCCTCTCCTGACTCTGGGTTAATTCAGCTTCCTTTGCAGTAATATCCATTCTATAGGTAGGGCATGAGTCCAGAAATCCAATTTATCACTGTTCCACAGCACATTTTACAGTCAAAGAATCCTGGGAGTTAGGAAGTGGAACCTGTGGGCTCAGTTCTTAATGAATACCATTTGTCCTTAACTGAGGGAGATGGGGAAAACTGAAAACTGGCTGGAATGACTTCCCTTGAGACCTGCTGCTTATTCTGTCATGTGACCTACAGTGCAGCAGCTAAGGACTTGTCCTACTTTACATCATTTTCCTGTCCCCCTGTCATGAGTTACAGTGCAAAATGTAATCAAAAGTGTGTTATTCTATCACCATCTGCTGGAACTGGAATGAGGGGAAGTGATGCAATCTTGTGTTGATAAGCCAGCTGATAAGAAATCAGCAGGACAATTTCCTTATCTCTCCCACAACCCATCCTCCCTCTAGGGAGGGGTTTTCTGCTGATGGGCCATTGAGTCCACTGATAAGCTTACATCATCCCATTGGAAAATGCTCCATCCAAGGAGAGAAGCTGATGGGCCATTGAGTCCACTGATAAGCTTACATCATCCCATTGGAAAATGCTCCATCCAGGGGGAGGAGCGAAGCCCCTCTACTTGGATAAAACCTGGGATTTGGGACACCAAGCCAACTTTCTTCACTGGACTCTCAGAGGAAGACCAGGCTCATCGAGTACCACTGGACTACTGCCAACACCCTGACCAACAGGCTATCAGGTTGTATTCTGACTTTGTCAGTGGCTTGCTTTCTTTTCTTCCTATGTCCTAATAAACTGTATTTCTGACTTGGAGTCTCTCACTGGTTTTGCTCTCAAACCAGTACACTCCCCCATTTTTGCTTCCCTTTAAAAATGAAGATTAATGCAGTTTTCCTCATTTATTTAATTGATTATTTGCCTGATAATACTGGGCAATTAGAATGTTAGAAGAAAAGCTTTAAATTTTGAAGTCTGCAGGTTGATCTTAAAATCTCTTCCTTGGAAAGAATTCAAATTTTCTTGGTGATGACTTTAATGAATTGATGCATCTTAATGGAAAAATGATGGTTTCTTTCTCCATGAAGATCACATTCACATATAAAAAAAAGGGAAATGATATTTTAAGGAAAGGTTTGCTAATAAAATGAAAATTATATCTTTGATGTATGCCCTGGGTATTGGAAATAATTGCAAAGGGTTATGATAATCCTGTGTCTTTTCCTCTCACTGAAGTCTGCTATATTGCAAGGAAGAGAGAGATAATTACTAGACATTACCTACTCTTGCTTGACAGAAAACATAATGAGGTGAGGTCTCTATACTTTAAATGAAACATTTGGGGTAATATAGTCAGGTACAAATGGGATGTTGGTCAGAGAAGTAGGCTGGGTTACTCCAAGTTTTCCTTTGCTGCAGACCTGTCCCTGTGAGTTTCCACAGGACACTCATCACAGCAGGACCTCCCAGTCTTCTGTACTGCAGTTAAGTCTGACTATCACAGCCTTTAAAATTTGGGTTTCCCTCCTGTAGGTGGGGCTGCTGTTCCACCAACAGCTGTGCTGCAGATGTGGGCAGATGTGCTGGAGAAGCAGCCTCTGCTCAACTGTGATGGCCAACAAGTAACCGCGTCATCTAGCAAACCAAGGAATGCAAAGTGACCATAGGTTTAAAATATTTTATTAAATGTTTCAAATAACATAAACATCGTATTAACCATTTTATGGCTGAGGTTCACATCATTTGTGATTTGATCATTTTGTCTAATTTGAGAGCTCAAAGGTTACACCTTAACATTAGAAACTTTGTAATTAAGATTTATAACAGGAAGTTGTCTCATAGCTAACAAGACAATAGAAATAGCAGATAGAACTGTAGAAACTCTGGACAGTGGGAGAATACATATTTTATTATAAACTGGGGTCTGCCAAGATCATATAAGGACAAGAAACCTTTTGTAAGTGGCTTCATGTTCATCTGAAAAAAAAAATCATAGCTGGCTTTTAAGCAATAGAGAAAAGTGGGATAAGTACCTTTTTAATTATTCCTCAAATATGCTTTTTTAAAAAAAAATTAATTCTCTTTAGGTAAATCTGTACCACCTTCATACCAGTATTTAGCACCATGTAATGGGGTGTTCACAACTTACCTTCTGGGGAATGTTATTTGCTCTGTGCTAGAATAAGGGGTCCAATTGTACTAAAATTGTACTGAAAGTCTTTCAGTGGTAGAACGTCAGCGCTGGAAGAGCAACAGCATGCTTTCAACCATGAAGCTGTAGCTTATTTACAAACAAAAGGATGCCCCCCTCCCTCTTTTCCCAGTTGCTTATTCATGATAATGACTCGATTAACAACTACAGGTTAGGTTCCCTTTACGCTGGAAATGAGGGTATATTTTAATTGCATTGTGAACTGGAGTGGAACACGGCACAACAAACAAGCACAGCCTGGCACTTCAGGATGAGCTCCACTGCTTTTACCACTTCTGTTGTCTGGTGCTGGAAGATGCAGGTGTACACGCAGGCAGATTAACTGCAGCGATTTGTTGAGTTTTGTTATAGCTGTTTAATCAAAAAACTGATACTTGTTAATTGCAAGCTTCTGCCTCTTGCTGATGGTGAAATGATATTCAGTGTTTTCTTTCAGGTATTTTCCCCAAGGCTAGGGTTTCTTCAGAGAACAAATAAATCCACTGAGGAGCACAAAGTAAACCACCAAACATCAGCCACTGTTTGAGGTGAGAACAAGTTCTTACGCCCAGCTCCCCATGATGACAGTCACAACTGGCACTCAAGAGCCACTGCCACACATCAGCCCCTGCACTGAGGCTTTCTGAAATATGTCTGTGCTTCAGACAATCAGCTGGAAACATCCCCTACATGTTAGATGTGTGTTAAGACTGGCTAACAGCTTGATCTGCCCCAGGCAAAGCCAGAGCTCTGGAGCCAGCTGCTGGCAGTGCTGTGTGAGCTATGAAAGGTCTCCAGAAGAGCAGACACCATCTGCAACAGCTCTGTTTTTCCAACCCAAACAACTCCTGCTGTTTTTTCAGGGCTGGGTAGCTTTCCTGCAGCTGTTTCCTTCAGCAAAATGCTGAAGAGTCTTAAAATGTCACCAAAGAACTACCACTGTTCTGAGTGCAGCACATTTTTGTGTGTTCAGAAAACCAGGTCTGGATATGCTCAGGGGAGTAAAAAACACATCTCAGACTTGTGAAACAATACAGCCTGTACACAAAAGTGAATGACAACAGGCATATTGGGAGGAATTCCTGGCACGAGTAGGGAAGCGGGAGAAAAGGTGGGACACTTTATTCTCAGGAGAGCTGACTGATGTTGGTGTAGCAGCTCTATATCTTTGACATTTTTGAGACCCAAGCTTTTGTCTGACATGTGCATAGCCCAAGACTAACAATCCCCTTTTCTGTTGCTTCTCTTTGTCCATAAGGCAGGCACTTTAAAGACTTTCAGGATAAGTGTTGAAATTATTTCCTAATGTTTAAGTGGAAGTTTGTTTCAAAGTGATCGACAGTTTTGGTTTGCTTTGTTTTTTTAGCCTTTTGTCTGAGGACTGCTAGCTGCCTGATGACCTGATTATGTAACTGAGGGAATGCACTTTTCCTGGAGGAATGCCTGCAGCAACCTGCCTCAGCCTCACAAAGGTAGCAAAGTACAGTGCCACAACCTTCACCAAAATATTGCTGTGTCAGCACTAGACAGGGAACGTTGGTCTCCAGCCCCTGAACACACAGCTCCAGGTTTCCCAGGTGGTGACACCTTGCACAACATGTCCTGGAGCTGGAAAACACACACTCAAAATCAGTTTTACTTGTTTCAGGATGCACATTTTCAAGGAAAGAGCTTTAGAAATTTGCATTTTTGTAAACTGGCTTGACCTACTGACGCACAGATCAAAAGCAGTGTGCGACAAACACAGAAGTCAGTGGCAGGCAATACCAGAGCCCCTGCCATCCTGGACACCAAATTTCTGGTCAGGTTCTGGTCAGGTATCTGGCAGGCATCCTTTGGCAATTGCTTGGAACTAGACCTCTGGGGCATACGGGGCAAGATTAATTCCTTTAACCTTTAGAAATATTTCTGAACCAGCCTGAAGTGCTCAGATATAAATACACTGTCATAATTTGCTCTTACCTTCACTGCTGGAACCAAATGTAATTTTTGAGGAATGCCAAGTTTGTAAATACTCTGCTCTTCTCAGCTCACAAAAGAGCAACTGTGTCACTTTGTTGTAGGTTTTGTGTAGCATTACTTTTTCAAACAGCTGGCATGACACAAGACTAGAGAAACTCAGTGCTGCAGTGAGGACCGATCTTCTTAAAAGTGCTTATTCAGTGTTATCTGAATAAAAAATATTTCAGTGTAAGGTTTGACTCTGAAAATCTGACAACACAGTAAATTTATTGCTGTTGTTGCACCAGCTACTTTGAAAAGGCTCTCTTTCTCTGCCCTCACATGAATTCACAATTCACTACAAGAAACAAGGATCTCCAACAGCCATGAGTACTGGAAAGGTCCTTGGTTTCCTTTCTAAATTGCAATTTAATTCTAAAACACTGAAAAATCAAATTCTGAAAATTCTAAACTGCAGGACAAAGTATGTTACCTTCACAATTGCATGACTCTTCTTACAGAGAAGTCAAAGAATCACAGAGCTGCTTAGGTCAGAAAAGACCTTTAAGATCATTAAATCCAACATTTAACCTATTCCCACGAAAAACAAGTTTCAGACTTTTAATGCCTCCTGACAGGAGTGACAGCAAAACAGGCCCAATGATGTGTGTCTTTACACTTACTTTGCCAGTGGAAATGATCAACTGCAAAGTGATTTAGCTGTAATGAAAGCCCAGTGTTAGGCTGGTTTTGAGCTACAGGGAGAGGGATTCCCTGCAGGGCAAAAAAGACTTATACTTCAAAAATACTGACCTGTTTCTGTATTCTTCTCCTCATTTTTATCAAGTCTTCATTCTCAGGGTTAATACAGCATTTTTCAAGACCCCAGAAATGTTCCAAGCAAATGTGATAAATGCAAGACCAGGAATTTTTTTAATAGACTGAAACCTTAACCACAGGAAGAAAAGAAGACTTCTCTGTAAGAAAGCAGCTTGTGAGTTAACACAGGTGCATGAATTCTATGTGTCTTCAGGTATGGCTTGAAAGCATCAGTTCTCAGCAGCAATGAAAGACAATATCTAAAAACTGCTCCATGTGTTCACTGGCCTCATGTGACTGATCTTTCCCCCTCCTAAGTTTTGAAAAACTGAGAAGGTGCATTTTTTTTCGATAAGGTAGCATTTCACTGAATGAGAATGAAGGAATAGCTGCTTTAGGAAGACCTCTTACAGGTTAATTTCCTTGGCTGAGTCTTCTCTGGTGGCATCCTTGTCTTCCAAGGTCATGCTTTAAATTTGACTCTTTTGAGGAAGAAGATGGGATTAAGAAAGCCTAGGGAGTAGCATATGGGAAGACAATGACTTTGGTTAATCCTTACTCTTGTACATCAGACTCTAGATGAGGGGGTCCCAGCTGTACCTGTTCCTAAAGTTTCAATTATGGCTTTAAAAGTTGGCCTGGTCCTATGGAAGAAAGACCACCATATATTAAAGCATTAGTTAAAATTAAAAAGGTGAGCATGTAACAGTGCACAATAAATGCCAGCTGCTGTTGGAGGGAGTGGATTTTTCTGCTACTTTCAGACCCTGATGCCCACAGTTGCTGATTAGAGGAGATGGAGGTCCTTCTGGAAGAGGCTAGTTGCTGATGGATGGCTTCAGTGCCTGAGGGTGCTGGATGCCCTGAAGTAGGACAGGAACTTGTAGCAGAGGCTCACCACAAAGTACCAGATGTTTCGAGCCATCTGCGACCTCGCGATGAAGATGCGCCAGATGATCACGAGGAGGGTGGTGTTGAATGCGTATCGAATGTTCCTCAGCCTGGGAAAGAGGCATCTTATCAAGAAACACAACAACAAGAAGCTCACCTGCCCCCTGCATTTTCTACAAGTAATTCAGGAATAAATCCTATTTAGAAGTGGCACTTGGCCTTTTTGCCATTCCTTTTAGTGGAGACACTGTGCTGCAGTCCTTGGTCTTGCAAAGGACTGTGCTGAAGCTGGAGCACAGTGAATAGTTCATGGTGTAGGTTGAATAGCTGTACTGGAATTCTCTCTTGTTCTGTACTCTCATTTCAAACCAGAGCAAAGTCATATGGAGAGTTTTTTCTTTAGGACAGTCTGTGTCAAATGCTTTCTGCTTTGGTTTCATATGTTGGCTGTCTCTCACTTTGCAGGATTTGGGGCAGGCTAGACAACTTTCACAGGAGTTGACAAGCAAGATTCTCTTATTTGGGTGAAGCCCTGTCTTTAGAGTTGTGAAATTACATAATGACCATAAATAGTCTTCACTGTTGCAATACTGCAGCACTGGGATTTTTTATTTTTTGGGGGGAACGGGTTAGTTTACAGCATCAATTTCAATGGTATTAATGATTTTTTCGGATCCTAATGATCCTGGTCTTCTTTCTGTCAAGCAAAAGTTTCTGCAGTTCTCTAATTCTCATTTTCCCAGTGCTTGAAAAAGGGAAGTAGAGCTCAAGACTTGTTTCATTTTTGTAAGAGCCCTTTTATTTTAAGGTAAACTTTATCACTGCACCACAGCCCATGGTCTAATCCAGTCCATAGTCCATTCCTGAGGTCCTTATAAACCTCCTAAAAATGATCCATGAATGATGAACTTGTTTAGGATTCCTTGCTATGGCAAACTATTCCCTTATTCTATGATTGTAAATACTGACAAACTGTTGTGATAAGAAATAAGTTATTTATCTCCATTTTAATCAATAATCATCATCATCATCATAATTTTGCAGCATAGCTGGACTTATTTTCCCCAAAGGTAGCCAGGAGGTCTTATCTTTGTTGCTGGGTGTGACTTACTTGCGTAGATGCTGCTTTGCTGCTGGAATGCCAGCCATGTCCTCATTTAGCAAGTACTTCTTAGCACCTATGCAATAGCTCTCAATGTACTCTGACCAGTGCAGCTGGCGAACATCGAAGTTGTATAACTGGGATTTAAAGACAAAGAAAAAAAGCTGAACACTGAACACTGGAGTTCAAAACCAGTTCACTTGAAGCATCAATTCCTCATTGATCTCTGCTCCTGACAAGGCCCTCTGTCTGAAATTCTCAAAGCCACTGAGCTCCCACGCACTGCCAGACTGTTTCACAGCTGCTGATTAATGTCCCATCTAGCTGGCAAAGCAAGCAGAAATGTAGTGCTAGCCAGCAGAAAATAAAGGTGTTTATCTTTCAGGTGGCAACTTTTCCATAAATACATGTATTTGTACACATACACACACAAACACATAGACACAGAGAATCATGGAAGAAAAATTACTCCATACAGGCAAACATTCAAACTGAAACCTCCGTGCAGTTTTAATGTGTCATTACAGTTATGTGTAAATAAATTAACTGGACATTAAGTCAACAGGTGCCTCTCCATCAGTGTTACTCTCAGCTGTGCTGCATTCTCTTTTGGCAGCTAGATCAACAGAAGTCCAGGAAATGGGTCAATTTGGTGTTTGGCATAAACAAAATCTCGTTGCAGAGCCAACTACCCCAGTTCAATTTAGGCAGTCATACTGGACAAATTGTTAGCAAGCCCTCAGGCAGCTGTCTGTCTCTTAGAGCAAAGAAAGGCTTTGTAGAGAGGAAGAAGTTTTCACAGAATAGGTTGGGTTGTAAGGGACCTGAAAACATTCTCCTGTAATAAACTGAAAATTCCTGAAATAAATAAACTATTGCAGATTAAAATAAATTCCAATCATCTAGATATCATTTAAAAGATCAACAATGCACCAAAAATAATTGCTGCAGATGAACAGAATCTCAGATTAGCAACCCATATTCAAGACATACTTACCTTTTTGTCCTCTGTGTTAAGGTGACTCATTAACATATTCATATTATCTGAAGACCAGTTCCAGGACTGGGTGGAGAAATACTGCAGGAGTGTCATAGACTTGTGCAGCCTATTGATGATCTTCATCATTCTGAAACAAAGGGAGAGCATCAGAGGTGAGCAGGAAATCTGACCTTATGTAGAAGCTGCTGGTTTATGTTTCCACCAATCCAAGTGAATAAGCACTGCAATTCTTCCTGAGCACTGCCCTGCTACTCACTAGGCTGAGAACTTGCTCAGCAAGTCTGAACTGCTCAAGCTGAGCTCTTGAGCCCGGAGCTACCCAGCTTTTACTGGTTGGGTCCAACATGGGAACAAATATGTTTGCCACTGACATCCAACTCACCGGTCTGACTTAAGCAAGAGCTGGAAACTGCATCTACCTCATGCACCTCTGTGGAGGGAAGAGCTCATCGGAGCTAGCATGAAGTCTGCACCACAAAGGTACAGTGCTTCTATTCCCAAGGTGGATACCTCTCTTTCTGCTCTGAATTCTCTTCTGCTCCCAAGCCTGAATTGTGTCAGAAGCAAGGCTCTGACTTTTGGCATTAGGTCTAGTATTTGGTGACCACACCTGCAATATGGGCATTGAGTTCAGAAGTCATTTGCTCAGCTTCAGTTTTCAGACAGAACCAAAGAATCACAGAGTGGTTTGGGTTGGAAGGGAGCTTGTCCAACCCTTGCCATGTACATGGACATCTTCCACTGTCTCAGGTTGCTCCAAGCCCCATTCAACCTGGCATGGAATATTTCCAGGGATGGGGCAGCCACAGCTTCTCTGGGCAACCTGTGCCAGGGCCTCAGCACCCTCACAGGGAAGAATTGCTTCCTATGTAATCAAAATGTACTTTCTTTCCATATGAAACCATTCCCCCCCATTCTATGTTACACTCCATGATAAGAGTCCCTCCCCTTGTTTCCCACTGCTCTGCTTAAAGTACTGAAAAACTGTTACCAGGTTTCCCATGTGCCTTCTCTTCTCCAGCCTCAACAGTCCTGGTTTTCTCAACCTGTCCTCATAGAAGAGGTGCTCCAGCCCTCTGACCATCTTTACGGCCCTCGTCTGGACTGAACTCCAACAGCTCCATGTCGTTGTTGTCTTGCTTCAGATGTATAACTGCTTAAGGACTTCGGAAATGCAGATTCAAGTCCTCTCACGTCTTGGCCTTTTCTTACTAATTTTTTTATATAAAAGTTGATGACAGTAATGCTGTCCTACCCTGCAGGATTATTTTAATTGTCCCAGTCATGAGTAAAAAAGGCCTCTGACAGCTGAAGTGATGTACAGGGCTGTGTCAATTCTGAGAGGACACCACGTCCTCTCAGACTGGGTAAGGGCAAGAGAAAGCATTAAAAGGCTGATTTTTGTGGAAAACAGAGCTGTTTTCATGCAAAATATTAAGCTGCCCAGAGGGTAACACAGTTCCTGTGCCAAATAAAAGGCAGCAGTCTGGGGGAGAATGGTGCCAGGCTGGCCTCTCCCCACACAGATGTGACTGCCACAGTGATAAGCGCTCAGCACAGCACAACACAGAAAGACACAATGAATCCATCAGCTCAGAGCAGAACTGTGCAGCTCACCCAAACCAACTGGAAACAGCACTAAAACCTTAGACAAACACTCCTTCTTAAAGTGGCTTTCATTTTAGAGGCAAAGCAGACCATCAGATTAAAGGAATCTTCATTCTGACTGAATGCAGTTTATCTGAACTGCTGTAAAATTATTTCAGATTAATCTTGTGTAGGGCATGCCCCATGGAACAAAGCTTTGTGAATATTTTAATACATTTTAGGAACTTGGGGGAGAAAAAAAGAAGTATGCAGCTAGATTGGCAAGATCTGAAGCTGCCCCTCAAACTGACTCCCTAAGATCTTTAAAGTGCTTAGGACTAATGGAAACTGCCAGAAAAAAAGAAAGGATAAGAGAAACAACTTTTTAGTATATGGAAATAATTCTTCCCTGTGAGTGTGGTGAGGCCCTGACACAGGTTGCCCAGAGAAGCTGTGACTGCCCCATCCCTGAAAGTGTCCAAGGCCAGGCTGGATGGGGCTTGAAGCAACCTCAGTAGAAGGTGTCCCTGTCCATGGCAGGAGTGGAACTGGATGATCTTTAAGGTCCCTTTCAACCTAAACCAGTCAGTGATTCTATGATATGAAGAGATATGTGTGAAAACTGTGTTTCATGTCAACTGCCTGAGCTCAGTTGTGACCACATTCAAAACACTTACTAGTAATTTGTATGAAGGAAAGGTCTTCTGAAAAACATCAACTGAGTAGAAAGATGGTAAAGATTTCTTACAGGAAGTCTCATCCTCCACTGTGGAGGAACTGAGAGGAATAAATTGAGTATTAGCTCTCACTGTAGCCACATTTCAGACATACTTTTTGTCTTCTAGAAACTGTTTCCAGCAATGATTTCTTTATTTGCTCCCATACAGAGCCTTGCAAGAGCAGATCCTCAGGTGAGACAGGATTGCCCCAAGAGACTGCTAAGGGTATAATACATTATGCCCTAAGTCATGGATGGATGTGCAGCACTCACAGGAAATCATTTAGGGCAGTTTTGCTTGGCATCTGGGAATTTATGTGAAATGAGCTTATACCTAAAAGGCTTTTTTTTTTTAAAATCTAATATGGTTTACTGCCCTTAGACCATAAAGGTCTGATATTCAGATAGCTGGGAAAAGAAGAAACAATGAGCTGCTATCACACAATGTGCTTTCTACAACACTGAAGCAATACCTTGATGAAGGAGTATGTAAAAAGAAAATGAGAATTATATTAAAAAAAGAAGAAGACTTGGAACTCCCAGGTTCATTGGTGAGTTGTCTTTGCTGAGGCTGCAAATCTTAAAGTTCAGAAGATGATGCTGAGGTCTGTTTGATATTTAACTACATCACTGCAGACAGTGTCCACTGGTTAATCAAGCCAATCAGCTTAATGAATAGAAATGTCAATTGTAATGGTACCAAGATCTTACTGCTGCCCATTTCAACAAAGACTGGAGATTCCAGCATCATTTTCAGTTTGCCTCTATTTATAGGGTAAGTCTTTCCTCCTGCGTAACTGGAAGTCTTTTTACAGATCAATCTGCCTCCAAAGCAGAATGTCAGGGATAAATCTGAGCAATGCCAGGGATTTCCTCGCAAACAGCTAAAGCCAGCTTTCTCAGTAGCAGAGGAGCACAAGAGCAGCTGACATCAACACAGTGCTGTCATCCTTGTTCTCACATTGCACAATAAATCCTCCTCTGTGGCGGCAGGGAGTAAAGGAGAACAATGTCTGGAGTAACATTACTTACAAGACGATTCCTTCCATGTGGGACATGGATATATTGCTGTTCCTTCAAGCCATGCCACTGCCAGGGCTCAAATACCACCCGTAATGGTGAACTGCCCTTCTAAATACAATTAGAATTTAATCATATTCAGAAATAACTGCTTCCTAGATTTTAGGTAAGTGCTGGAAACAACTACTTAGGAATCTGATTTATGAGGAAAAAAATGTTATTAACCGGTACATTCTAAACCATGCTAGTCTCAAGTCCATATGCATACTCATGCCAGGTGAGGTGATCCCACTGGAAAGCTGAAGTGGCAGAGAGCTGCATATAGAGAAGACAGAAGACTACCAGTCTTCCTCTGCCTTGGAAAGCTCTGAAGTGTGTAAAACTGAGTTCAAAAGATGTGCTGCTCTCCAGGTGGTAGGAAGGGTGCAAGCCTGTGCTTAGCTACAGCCATGCATTTTCTTCATTGGCCTCAAGAGAAGGAGATGGGGAAAAGCTGCAGGACTCCAGTTCTCATCACTGGCTTGAGCTCTGCTCTCCACAGGAGTGGCAGGCGTGCAGGAGGCTGAGAGCACCATTCCTTACCTGGGCTTTCTCCCCGTGAGCCTCATGTACAGGTCATAGAGGATGGCGGGTGCCTTGTGGCTGACAGTGATCCAGTACTGGTTTATCAAGTAGCTGGAGGTCATGTGAGCGTTGGGTGTTCGGAAGGCCTGCTCCAGGGGGTTCCTTTTGAAGGTGGACATGACGTACTGCCCTGCAAGGGAACAGGCATTTTTCACTGGCAATCGCTCACTTCCAGCTGGGCTGGAACCATGGTGCAGCAGCACAGCTTATGTTGTGCTTCACAGCTCCAGCCCACAGCTCTCTGAACCGTGTCACAAGAGCTTGGACCAGGTTGTCCCTTCTGCCATGAAAATTGATGACTCCATCTATTGCCCATTTGAAACCCAATCCTGCCCCACACTTAACACTGGCAGACAAAAACCTCCTTGCCAAAGCACCAACACATAAAGGAGGAAAAGCAGGCAACCCTAAGAGCTTCAAGGAGCTGCAGTTCTGCTTTCACCGCAGCAGATGTAAAAGTAATTGGTAAGTGTTAACATTTCTTTAGATCACTGAAAGCAAACTTTGATCGGCTAGCATAAAATAACGTTTCTAATTTTCCATCAGATTTTCCGGAGGGCTGATGTCCGAGTTAGCCTGTTGCTTACACAGGGTGATAGCTTTAAAAACATTTCATTATATCCTTTCAAACTACATCTGACCCACACCACCAAATGTCTCCCTGTTTTCAGAAGACCTCTGGATGCTCTAAGGCAGCAAACTGTCTTGCATTCTTAACTCAAAAACAAATGATAGGGTGGGAATCTTCCCTTTGCACGTTAAGGCAAAAATATGCTGAGTGTTATTCTGAGCTCTGGCAATGGCACAGTGCCACAAAGTGGCATCTAGATGTGCATATCTGGGGCATTTGCATATTGCAGAGGCTTAAGAGAACTGCAGTAGTTGAGTATAAGACTATCATCCTAGGGACTGATAAACAGATGGTGCTCCCATTCCTGAACACCAGCAAGCTCAAGAAAGAAGAATATGTGGGCTTTTTTCATTTTCTAAAAGATTTATTTGAGAGTTAACGACATCAGCCTGTGCTCATATTATAGTTTGGTCTCTAAGCTTATGTTACAAATAGAAAATCAGATGAGAATTTGCAAGCCACAAGAAACATCCAGATCATCCTCAGATAAGCAGATTCCAATCATAACATTTAGACAGGATTATCCAGTGTCTGTGGCCAGCTCATTACTGCATTTCAGGTAGTGACTTTGCTGTACTTGTAAGAACCCCAAGAAATTTGTCACCTCTGGGGCCTACTACAACAACTTAATGGGTGGGTGGTTTTTCTCCTCCAACCTCAACATGAAAATGCAGCAGCAAATCCTACAACTCAAAGGCAGTTTCTGCAGGGGGAGAATCAGACACAGGTCTCACCCAGGTAGACTATCAAAAATAAACTGAACTTAATTTTTGCCAAGCTGAACATAATTTCCCAGCCTGTTTTAAGGTTTACTTTTGAGGAGAAACTGCTAAATGTACTTCACAAAGTCAGACTAATCAGACTCACATTGCAGCAAAGCAGAATACGCTTCTTCAGATAAAAACTTAGTTATTTGACCACATCTTTGTAACAGCATGAAAAGTAAGGAGAAAGTAAGGAAGAAGAAAACTCCAAGGCATAGCATTATTTGGAAAAGAAATAAATCAGTTAAGGTGCCTTTTGACACTAGGAGATTTATCTGTGTCTGAGAAGCTTCAAAATGAACCGCCCTGCAATGAATGTTTAAGCATAAACTCACTTCTAGATTTCTTTCTCCTCCCTCCCTCCTTCCAAGCTCATCACTCAAAGCATACTCAAAGTGTCACCATCTCAGTCACTTTTGTTCTCTACCCTCGGTATCCTCAGCCTAATCCAGACTCAGTTTCTCTGCTTGATCTTTCTCCCCTTGAAAAATCCCTACTCTGTTGTGCCCACCTGTCACTCCTACAGCAGGTCCTGGTGTCACCTGGACTAACCAGGTAGCCCAGGCCCTGCCCTAAGCAAACCCCATGTTTGCTTTGCACTAAAATCTCAGTCCCACACCAGGTGACTCCCATTCCCCTTCCTGGTTCCTCAGTAGCTTCCAGACACTCAGGACCCTCCACCCTGATGACAAGTCATACACCCTGACTCCTTGAACAGAATTATGTCTACTTTCCAAAAAGAAATTGGTAGGAGACTGAATTGAGGATTCAGACTGGATGCAGTTGTAACATCGTGATGTAGTAAATCTTTCCCAAACTCATCTCTTCAGACATGCAACATCTTCAAAGGAAAAATTTTGCACCTTAAGACTCCATCTTAATTCTCTGCAGCATGCTGCTCTCAGGAAAACTGTGGCTACAACATGTGGTAGAAAGAGCTTTGATATTGGCACCCAAGGAGAAAATTTTGCCTTCAGTTCCACCACACAGCTGAGCTGCTCACGGAAGCTGCTGCGGCTGCTGCTGCTGCTGCTGCTGCGCCCAGATGATTTCATGGCTAAATCCACAGTTATAATCAGAAGAACAGAAGAAAATCTACGACAATGCACTAATACATTGCTGTTTTCATCAGTAAATTTACACTGAAAAAGGGTTAAGAAAGGCAAACCTCAGAAAGTCGTACTATGGTGGCTTTTGCTGAAGTAGCAGCCTGTGAAGAGCTGAAGAGCTTTGCACTGACTCCCGTGAAAAAGCCACAGAAGATCTGTGAATAACCACAATATTTTATCTCTCACAAAAAAAAAGAAAAAAAAAAGCCAGGAACTTGGTATGATGCCCTCAGCTCTCAGTCAGTAGCTGAAACCTCTTCCCACGTGATCAAATATCATGGTTAAGATGTTTATTCTGTAAATGCAATTATGGTCTCATTCTCTGCTGAATTAGTCTGCCCTGTAAATGATGCAAGGGGGAAAGCAATGCAAAGGCTGAGAGGTGGAGTAGCCAGCCTCCTGTATTTAAAACACAAATATATGAATGCAGGTATAACGAACCAGACCCACTACATCTGTCCATGAATGTATTAACTGTACACAGTATTCCACAGTACACAGCTGAGACAAATTCTGCTGCTTGGCTTCAACATGTGTTTTTCTCTACAAGGGTGTCAGGATCTATCACCCTTTCTTTCATGCCTGCCTTGGAAGCACAGCCACTTAAAGAAAAGTAATGCATGAAAATAATTTAATTTTTTTTTCTCATAAAATGCATGATCAAAATACAAACTTTTCTTGAAGCCTATGTGTCATCTCAGTGTTTTCCTCCTTAAGTGCACACCTGTTATTTCTGTTCAGAATTTTCTGATGGGCAAGAATGACCACATGCATAATATCACAGAATCCTAGAATGGTTTGGTTTGGAAGTACCCTTTGCCTCACAAGACCCTTATCCACTGCAGCTGGGTCCCCAAAATGCAGTATGAATAGCAGACACTGAATGCCACCTAAACTGTGGAAACCAATCCTTCAAAGTGTAAAGAACACTAACAGGTGTTCTCCATTTATATGAGACCTTACCCATTTCTCCCCAGAAGAAAGGGTTGATTCCCCCTGTTGTGCAGTTGTACACCAATAAGTTTTTTGGTCTGGAAAACAGAAAGAAGTATTATTTTGATATGTGAAAAAAAACTCCTTTTATTAGAGAAGGGATTACAAAATCAATCAATTTCAAGAAAATTCCTGGTTTAAATACCAAACAGAGTTTGTATTCTTTGTTGTGGAGCTAAAAATGATCCCACTTGTTTTATTTCTTCCTTCAGCATAAGTCAAGAATTAATGGAACTGTTTTCTTGACCTAAGCCTGACTTGCCAAGGGTGACAAATGATGACATCAATACAGCATTTTTCTTACTGTATATTTGAAAACTGCACAGTTTTATTATGGTCAATTTTTTAATAATGCTTTGAGGGGAAAGCTGGTGAGCTGCTCTTCAAGGTCATTTTAGGATCCTTATTTAGCTTACTGGATGTAGCTCTACCCTCAGCTCAGAGGGCTTACTCTGTCTTTCAAAGGAGAACACTTCTGTCTTTTATTGTCCTGGTTTGGCTTCTTATAGTTGCATAAACCTCCAGAATAATTCATATGGTTTATTCTCTGTATTCCTATTAATGATTAAAGGCTAGGCCAGAGGTTCACAGGAGAAGACCTTAAATCCTTAATATCATTTCGACATACTCTTCTCAACAATGCAAAGAAGGGAAATTTTTTAGATCATATAACCTAAAAGCCCATAATATATTTACACTGTGCAGTGTTTCCCAAGGAAAAAATGCAGGTTTTTTACCAAGAAAACTCCAGAAGATGCTTAAAAAGCAACTCATTGGAAAGGAGGCCCAAAAAACCACTGCTGCAAAGCTCTTGAAGAGTGACTTCTGAGAGGCAAGAAAGAGGTCTCACCCATAGCTGTAGAGATTTCCTAACTCTAAACCCTGCCTTTATTGTGTCTTCTAAACTCTCAGTCCTTGCCCACCCACAGGGAGAAAACACCAACCAGGAAACCCATCAACCAGCCTCTTGCTCTGGTTTTTAATTAGTTCCTGGTTCCCTTTAAAGTGCTGGTGCAGGGAGGAAATATTCCAGGTGTGTGGCCAAAGAGGAATGCTATGAAGAGGGATGCCCTCCCACCTGTGCACAGCCGTGTACCACCCGGCTGCCAGAGTCAGGTTGATGGCGACGTCGACGGGAATCATGTCTGCCACCGCTTCGTTGTTGGCAATGACGGTCCGCAGGATCCCTTTGCCTGCCTGTGGGACACAGGGAGACAGGGAAACAGTCACCCACTTCAGGCTGGGCTGAGGACTGGCAGGACTCCAGCAGCGTGCACTGGGCACGGGCCAGCTCCGTAGCAAGTTTTTTCTGCTGCAGATTATTTGGTTTCTGTGATAATAAAGATCAATCTCTGGTGGATCCCACTGTCCTGCATCTTCAGAGGATGCCTGGAAACGTGATGATGTCTGTGCTGTTTACAACAAGAAAAGCTGTGACTCTTAATTTAACTCAGTATGAAAGAAATATTCGAGGAAAGAAATGTATTTGAATTTGCTGCTGTAAAGTTCCCAATGATGCTTGAAAATTATGTTTTCTTAAATGACACCGGCAGACAGAGGTCAGAGTGCCCCTCAGAAACTGTAAATGACACCAGAAGTCAACTTTGAAAAGTCGACTACCTTTCCTTTGGATGCATTCACACTCTCCTCTTTTCCAAAGCTGTCTGTTAAGCACAAAGGATGGCCCCTGCCTTGAAGAGCACATCACTCACCAAAACTCGGTAAAAGGAATCAGCACAAATACAAAGTCTTGACAACTGAAAAGAAGAAATAGGCAAGAACAAAAAATGTTCACCTTGCTTTGGTCGGGAGTGCATTTCTCAGGGGATCAGGCTCCCCAAATTATATACATTTAACCTGAATGTTTATCAAGGGATTTCCATGATGACCAACCAGGCTTCGGAGGTCCCACAGGAGACAGGGCAACAGCACGGCAGACTGGATCAGAGAGGACAAGGCAAAATACAGAAACATGGGGGTGAAATGGGGTAAAGAAACTTTACTTGGTGTGTCATGGATGAGGTCTGAACAGAGCACATAAGAGAAGAAACCCCACACAGCAGAGTCAAGGTTGCAATCAAGTTATTTCTCATGTGGGAAACAATGCAGTGAGGCTGACGAGCCAGGGAAAAAGCTGAGAGGATAGAAGTGCTGGTGAAGCAAGGAAGGATAAAAGCTCTTGTAATTTATATCTCTGCAAAAGCAGAGGGAAGGATTGAGTGAAGGAGCAAAAGAACATCTGCTACAGATCCATCAATATTTAAAAGTGAGGACAAAGGAAATATTACAGCTTTTCTTAAATTATTTTCACACAATCTGAAACTCCAGTTTCATTATAAAACAGATTAAATTTTTCTACAGCAATTAAGCAGGAAGTGCCTAGTTGTGGAAAACCCCTTGCCTGAAGTCTGAGGAGAGAAAAATGTCATTTAAAAAGCATTTAAGACTTGCTATTAACTTGCAAAGCACATGCCATTGTCTAGTGGTCACTGGTGGATTTTAAGGGACACTGTATTCCCTTTCTTTTGGGATCTTTTTGGTGGCTGCTCTCATTCTCCTTTCCCCTTCTGCAATCAGATGTGTTTGTTGCATTTCACAGCTTGCAGGTAAGAGAATACAACCTCTGACTGATTTAATTTTCAGGAACTAGGATTTCTGAGCAGTCCCATCTCATCCTTGGTGCATCTGGCAGAGGGATCACAGACTCTGACATAGACAGCAGTGCAAGATTCCCCACATTGCTCCCTCCATCCTCCTCAAACCTCTGTCAGGCATCAAATTCTGCTGCCCTAAGCTGAACTATGGTTAGGCTCAGACACTAAAACTTCAACTTGCAACATCACTATGATTTTCTTTGGGTTCTTACTACTGGGTTTTTTCAAGGGGAAAAAAAAAGGCAAAAAGAAACAAAAAAGGCAACCAAGTTCAGCTTTGAATTTTCCACTGCTATGAACACATGCCCACTAGAGACCACTGTGTGATCAACTACCTCATTTCTATACTAAAGACCTTTCTGAGTCTTCAAAATGAGCATGTTTGATGGATCTGCTGCAAAATGTTTTCAGAACAGCATGTGATGGTCATACACACATGAATGATTTTGAGATTTCCTACATTTTGTGTTTAACAAAGGCTTGAGGTTTAAGGTTTTTTAGGTTACTTTTTACATTGAAAATGGTTCTTCTTACTTTTGCATCGAAAGTGGTACGTCCATCAGGTATGGCTTGGTTTGTATTTATGGACACTGACATTTTTCTCTTTAGTGGAATAGAAGCTACTGCAAAGTAAAGCCTCCAAAATAATTTCCTGGTCAGAGTCTGATGTTTCTGGACAGCCTCTCAGCTGAGGTGCTTTGGGGCCAGTTACTGTCCAGACCACAAATTAAACCAGTTGTGCCATACAGCTTCACTACCTTGCAGGGAGGAAGGTCACTGAATGTAATAGGGAACAGCAAGACAAAATGCCTTAATTACACTCCAGCGGAAATATAATGGATTTAATTTTGTTCCTCAGTATACAAACACAGCTCCCCACAGCAGCTGGAGCAATTGTAGGCAAAAGAAACATAATTAGATTATCAAGAACAACTTGGACGCACATATTTCATTAATATTTAAAAGAAATGTGTCTATTTATGGAATGAATGATCAAACTCAAACACTGCAACTGAGGAAAAAAAGTCTTCGTAAGATTTGGAGTCCATATACTGCCCAAGTGACATCAAAGATCATCTGAATCAAATCTGAATCTGGGGGATGTTCTCCTGTGTTGGTTTGATGTTGGTTGATATTTAGAAGAAGGAAGAGAGCCATTCACGGAAATTATTCTCCTGAGACAGGCTCCTGGGAGCTTCCTCTGTGTTTGAGAGAAGCCAATGGCTGCCTAGTTCTGAGAACTGACAGCTTTGTAAAACACTGCGAAGCTGGAGCCACCTCCGTAAATATCCCATTTTAAAACCCGGGAAGCTCCAAAAGTTCCTTTCGGCTTCCAGCTTGAAGGTATCAGCTGCTGCAGGGGAAGGCTGGCCCTGCTCGGCCGCGGCCCACGTGGCCTGGGCGGGCCGGGCCGGGCCCCAGCGGCTCCCGGGTGGGGATGGGAGGCCAGGGAAGGCTCCTCCAGTGGAAGAGGGGCCGGGTCACAGCTGATGATATCTTCAGCCTCCGGCCGCATCCCCGGACCCTGGGCCAGGCCAGGCCCACCACCGCCTCCCCCACGGCCCCTCCCTTCAGCGGGTGCTGGACAGGGAGGGAATGAGAAAACCCAGCGTGGCTGCAAACCAATCCATCACCATGACTGCTTCAGCCACTGCCCACCAACACCTGCCAGCCTGGGAGAAATGTTAACCCTTCCAGTGCACAGATGAAACCTACAGAGCACGATTCTTCCCCTGGGTGAGAGGAAAAGTACAGAGTGACAACATGAAGACACCAGGGTTGGTTAAGAACCCTGTTTAAGTTTCAGATGGAAGGAGAATTAGGAAATGTCCAAATATTGGGACTGAAAGTTCTTTTGGTAATACCATGAAGATGGACTATAATAACTACAGTATTGCCTTTAATTCATGAAAGAAAACAAGTATGGGGGGATGATGGAGTGTTCAAATGTGGACTTGAGCAGAGGCAGCAGATGTTGAAGAAGCAGTGATGCTCTGTCAAGGTTGAGCAGAGAGACAGAGATGAGAGTGAAGAAGACTCTGTGTCTCGGGGAGAAAAGAAAAAGACCTCAGTTCTTGGAGATGAAAATGATTGTAGAAATCAATGAAGAGCCTTTCTCTTTGAACAGCTCATCCTTAAAAATGACACCCCATAAGTTGACACGACCCATTCACTCAGTTGTGAAAATGGGAAGAATTTCACAATAGCAGAGTTTTTTTCTAAACCAGGCAGCTGCTGTTGGTGAAGATGCAAAGCCATGAGAAGACTGTGTTCTTGTGGAGATTTCTCCGTGGTGTTGTGAAAGAAAACTCCTCGCCCTATGAGAACTGAAGAGAGATTATATTAGAAGTGGTAACTGATTTAAAAAATCCCAGGTTTTGTTTTATGTTGTCAGGTGGGAAAGGAAAGAAGGTGGGCAGGGGAGGGAAAGTGTTCTGGAAGTTTCATTCTTATTTTCCCTTTTTTTTTTCCTTATTCTTTTAGTTTTGTTAATAAAACTTTCTTTGTAGTCTTAAGGTTTGAGCCTGTTCTTCCTTCTCCTAAAATCATATCTCACAGCAAGAAATAAGTAAGTGCACTGGTGAGTTTAGCTAGTTCTAAACCCACCATATATCCCTATAGAATAAGCTTGGTTAGAAGTTGAAAGTGAGTATTTTGGTAGGGAGGGACACTTCAAATGCACAAAACCACTTCCCTTTTGCTTTTTTCAACACTTCATTAAAGCAAATAAACCTACTCATCTAATACAGTTTAAAATAAATTTCGTCTGAAGAGCTGGTTGTACTAACACAACTTTCAGGTAATCAAAAAAGTTCAGATGTTTAAGGGTTCATTTTCAAACAACTCACCACATTCAAGCACATTAATTCATGTACTTATTAATTCCCCCTTCAGAAGAAAAAAGTCTCTTGGGTCCCTAATAATAAACACCTTCCCCTTCCAGAAACATTCCAATGTCTCTACATCCTGCATCCTTGTTTTTTGTCTTTTTGTTGGCCAGCTCTCAGTGTAGTTACAGACCACATTTTATCACCCAAGATTTCAGTGTAGATTGTCTCTTCTACTATACTGTAAAACCTCAGAGCTTTAAACCTGGACCAAAAAATACCACCTCTTTTTCAAATCTCAAGTCCAGTGCAAGTGTAACATTTTATATAAAAAGAGAAGCTACTTCCCATGGGGATCCTAGAATCTCTTTATCTCTGCCTTCCATGGAGCTAACCTGGATATAAAGGCTGTATCTGTAAACAAAGCCTGGCCCATGGTTTCTTGCAAACCAGTTCTGGATAAATTTTGTGACAGACGTCATCAAAAGTTACGATTTAAAAAAAACCAAAACCAAATCAAAACAAAAAACAATGCCCAAAATAAAATTTGTGTCATTACAAAAGTTTGAACCTGACACATGAAAATGGAAGAAGTGCATCTGAAAAATTAAGGAATTGCAAAACATTCCTTGATCCTGATAACATAATGAAAGAACCCAGAAACCAGGACAAGATGCTGAGACTAGAGCAGAAAGGCAGTGCAAGCTTCTTGAGTTGTCACCAAGGAATAGAAAGCTTTTGTTAAAAAAGCTGTGACGATTAGAAGTCAGTGATTTCTGAACCAACAATTTCAGAATGCCTCTGAAATGTACAGATGGGGTTCAGATGAAAGCATTACTTGTCCTGTGCATTCCATAACTGTAACAGTTTCTATTTATGCTTTACTTCAGCTATAAGTGAGGTTTTTTACAAGATCACATTTGGATTTTATTCTGCTCTCCTATGATTGCACACCACTAATCCTTTTATACACTGCGCCAGGCTGATTAGAACATAGTTTTGACAAAGTAATGAAGTTGGACAACTCATACATGAACATAAATATCTGCCCAGATCTATACAGTATTATGGATTGACTGAGAGACTTAAGGCAGTGATTTTAGTTCAGGAAAAAAAAATTATAAGGCAGGAAAAAAGGTATGCAACTTTACTCTTTTCAGGTATTAATTGTAATGATTATTTTAATCTTATAGGGAATATTTTATTAAGTTAGGAAAAAATACAGTGAATTATCTATGTGACTGGCAAAATCTGAATCAATCTTACACATAATTTAGGTGTAGTCTGTACAGGGAGAAATCCTGTACAAAGCAGTGCCAAGTGGGAGCCAGAATCTTTGGTACTGTGGAGAGATAACAAGGTATAGCAGTGGATTTGGAAATAATACATACAGAGACAAATGGAAGGATAAATACTGCTGCCTTGTATTGACAGTGTGGTAACCTGGCCTGGAAAATAAAGCTGTGTTGAAAGATTCAAGCCATGACACCTGTGCATTACCCTCATTTCAAGGATACATCTTTTGCCTTTTCTTTGAAAATTTGGCCAAATGAGTCCAAACCTTTAGTTTTTTCAGAGTTTTTAGGAACTGCAATTCATGTTTTAGTGAACCAGCACATGAATACTCTCTCAATGTCCTTTTTTTGAGCTCAACACAAACCTCCTCTGGGTCCACCAGCAGACAAATGTGCGGCAAGTGCGTGACATCTTTCTCCCAGACTCAGAAACCTCCTGTGGCACTTGACTGCACACAGTTTCTAAGTGGAGCTGTAAACATCAGAATTGCTATTTTAAACTTTAAATAGCTATTTTATTTTTTTTTCAAACTCTGCTTTAAGGGGAGCTTAAATAGTAACCAGACATACCGCAATAAATATTCCACTGGTCCCGTTGAAGTTGTCAATCCAACCCTGTGGAAAAGAAGAATGATTAGTGTTCCCTTCAATGCTATGTTGCTTCTAAATGATGACAGTGGTGTGGTGTAGACAAAAAAGGAAGGAGACACCAGTTTAGATGGATGCCAGCCCATGTGGGACAGCTTCCAGGACACCAACCAGTACCAGGAGATGCATTGCCTGCAATTTACACATCAACAACAGAACCTAAGTTTATTCTTAGAAACCACTTATTTCCTATTCCATTGCATCAGGAATAAAATCTGGCTTTAAACACCACAGTGTCTTGGTGCTGTCACACTTGCTGAAAACGATGGAGTGATATTTACCCCTGCCGTACAACATGAAGCTGCCACCAGGAGTGACTTGGTCACTGCAGCTAATTTCTAAAGCAAGGAAGAAAAAAACCCCAAAACCAAACCAAATCAAACCACACCACTCCTTTTGACTCCCATCCTACTTCAGGTCAGGGAAGCTGCCACTTCTGGGAGCTGGAGATCAGAGCAGTGATGAGCTGTTTGACCTGGAACAGGTTGTGACACCAAGCAGAGCTCTCCATCTTTCCAAGATGGGAAGCTTGGCCCAGAGCCTTGGCTGTATCTCAGCCATCTCTAGCACACTTCAGGCTGCATGAAAGCCAAAGCTGACTTTGTGCTGCCTTTCCAATTTGGCTGCAATGTTAGGGCACATTATTCCTATCCGTATATTTAGCTTAATGAATTATCTCATTCCAAAGTACAGCTGCACTTTATTACTCAGTGCCTAACATTTGTACCTCTACCAGAATGCACCAGGAGTATGACTGACCCTTAGATCCCACATTTTGAGAACAGAAACTCCCCTGGTGTGCCTGAATGGACAATTAATTGCAATCCCAGCATTCTGCACCATAACTATCCCAGCTCTTGTTATTATAGTTTAAATGTGGTCTTTTCACAGGAGTTCTTCCTCAAGATGCTGAAGAAGGCTTGCTGTTCTACTCCAGCACAGGTTGCCATACATTTCCCTATGAACTGGACACCTGTTTCTCAAGACACTACTACAAGGAGGGACAGATTTCTGACAGTACCACATCTCCAGCTGCATCTAGAGGCTCTCGGTAGGGAATTGTGTATTCATGCTTACTGGGAAAGGCTCATGCCAGCTGGCTCCCACGATGGATGGCCTGATGATAGCAATGTTCAAGTTTCCTTTCTCTTGCTGAATCAGGTACTCGGACAAGGCTTTGGTGTAGGTATAAGTGTTCGGCCACTCCCCAAGCAGCTTGGGTGTGATGTCTTGAATGATGGATTCATCCAACCACCTACAGGAAACAAGGAGAACACCATCATCCACTGCGCAGGGAGAGAAAACGATTTGGGTAAAACAAACCAGTGAGACATGAATCCTCACCAGAAAGAGAGGATAAGCCTGTCAAAGCTATATAAGGTTTAGATTTGAAACAGTAACATGGGAGAAGGTTATTTTTGTCTTCAAGATGCAAAATAAACCCTGCTGAGCTTCATGCTACAATTTCCAGCTCCAATTCACCTCTACAAACTCACTTCAGAACAATCTCTTGCATGGTTAATGCTTCACTGCAGTATGTAACATAAATATTTGCCATGGTCTACAGACTGATGGAGCTCTCCAGCCTAGGAATCCCTCTAGGCAGTGCTCATCCTTAGCCAACACAGTCCCTGTATACTCCCAAATATATTTCTGGATATTCCGGGTAACCTAGAGCTAAGCAAGTCGTGTCACAATACAAAGGTCTCAAAAGCTGGAACAACGTCCTACAGGGATATTATTCCAACAGTGGATTTCCACCATGTGCAGTGTTAGATGATCCTTCTAGCAGGCTTTCCACAGGTTTGTTAACACAGGAAACTACTGGTGCTTAAAAAAAACCCAATCAAAACCAAACCACCAAAAAACCCCAAAAGAACTCTGCCAAGTAGTTTTTTTATTTTTTGAAAATATTCAAGTACTAATCCATCAGAAGCAGTTCTTCAGACAGCTTTTAAAAAGTAGCCCTTACCACCATGGAGCTGCAGGCCTAATGGGCCTAATGCCCAAAGGCTCTTCCCTGGCACAGCACAAGGACCTCACAGGTCCTGCCAGCATCTGGGTCTCAAGGACAAAAACTGGCTGTGCTTCCAGAGCCCTCGCTGCTGGTCCCTGATAGGCTCCCAGCAGCCTGGTGTTACACCACAGAATCAAAGATTAGCTCCTATAATCCAATTTGTAATTAAGTCAAAGGACTTAAAAGTTCACTCTGAAGGGGTGGACTCTTCCTAGGGGCACTGCAGGGATACTGCTTCCTGCAGATCCTCACTTCAACCCTCCTCATCTTGAATTTCAGAAAAAGGCAGAGGTCAAGGGGAGAGAAATATGATGTCAACTGTTACACCTGAAAAACTGCTTGATTGGTTCTCATTGGGCACAGATGGGAGACTGTTGTATGAGAAAGCACTGATTCACAGGGGAAGGCTGGATGCAGCAGATATCTCCATTTTGAAATGCATTAAAAATCTGAAAATTTTTAGGATATAGGATTTTTTTCTATAAATAAAAATTCCCTGTGGAGGCACAAACACCTTCTTTTGCAAGCCTGGTCCTGTGATGCAGAAACAAGGCAGAAAAAAGTATTTAAACATAAAATATAAACTACACAGAGGTTACAAGCAGCACATCATTTGCAAAGCCGTTTAGGCAGCCACTGGACCTCAGGGTCTCAGCTAAACTGCTATTGTTTGAATCAGTGGAGTAGCTAATTTCCAGCCTACCAAAAGGAGATGGCTATTTCTGCAGAGCCTGGAGGAAGACTAAGTTCATTTAGGAACTCAGGTTAATCTGTATGCAAGTCTTTTTCCTCTTTTCTTTTTAAATTTTCCTAATAGAGGGTTGCAGGTTTGCATTCTCACAAAGCAAAGACAGGTTTAGAAGTACAAGCAGAGGCAATTTTCCCTTGCCCTCATCCTTCCAGAGAGCTCTCAGCATCACCTGAGGACCTGTCCTAAGGGTACTAGCTTGCCAGGTGATTTGATTGAGCAACATTCCTATCAGGAAAGCTGATACTTCAGCAAGGAGAACTGCTCTGTGACCTACTTGGAAGATTCTGGAATGCTAACTCACAAAAACTGCTGCTTCTGCTCACTGCTGCATTTACCCCCTCCTAGCAAACAATGCCAATTAAACAATTAATAACTTCTCCATTATATGCACCAAATTACTCTGCCACAGGAAAACACAACTTTCTGTGTTAGTGGCTTTGCATTAAGAAGACTCTTGTAAGCAATGATGGATCTGTATTTTCTGCAACAACCAACCCACAGCTTCAGCAGAGTCTTTGCTGTGTTCCTTACCTCAGCACACCCTTCAAAGCTGATTTCCTTCAGCTTTAGATTAAGGCAAACCATGCTTGATGCAGCAGATTATATGTTTCCCCTATTGGCCTGGCAGCACTCAGAAGTGTGACTTTTGGTTTACATAGCTTAAGCCTCAGGGTTTACTTGCAGGTTAAATATCAGAATACTGAAACAGCAAGATGTAACAGGAGGGTAAGAGCAAAAAAAGAAACAGTTGGGAGTCCTTGAGATTTCAAGTGAATAAGTAATCATAAGCATATATCAAGTGCATAGTCAAAAGCACTGTTAAATGGATCTGTTATTGCATTCAGATGTTCAGTTATCCCTCTTAAAGCACTTGTAGGGCAGCACCTTAAGACAAGGGTTGGCTGTGAAGGGAATCATCCACAGCTGGCTGATGCAAAACATAATCTGTATTTCTTCCCATTTTTGAAGGTAGTTTATATTTCTTTGCCTACTTCCCCTCCCTCCCCTTCGAAGGTAAAATTCTGATACCTGTTACTCCCCTCTCTGATATCCACACACTATTTCTTTCAGTTACATGTCAAATATTAAAGGTGCATCTCAAACATCATCCTCTCTGCTGCATTTTCAAGCTATGATATGTAAATTCTTAGTGTTTTATATGAAGCAGCTCAAGTAACAACCTCTGAGGTAGCCAAGCCCTTCTCAACACTTCTGACTAGCAATCAGACCTATGCTGCAGTCTTTTTTGAATCTGAGCCATGAACACTAATTGTTCTCAGAGTTGCAAGTAACGGTAAGCTTTTTGGGACAGTGAAATGGAGTCTTGACAGTGATCAACATCAAAGGACAAAAAACTGAATCAGTGGGCAAAAAGATGACAGAGCAGCTTCACTTTTAGGAAAAAGCAGTCTATCAGAACTCATGTTAGAGGTTGCTGAGCTCAGAACTGGCAACTGTAGCTCAACAAAAGCTCTTGAATCACAGCTGACAGCTCTGAAACCTCCATGTCAGTGAGTAGTAGCAGACAAAAAAAAAAAACCAAACTCAGTGAAATTCTGGCCATCATCAGGTACTGAGAATGATACCAGTGGTGTAGTTTTGAAGCTATTTAAATAAAACTTTGAAAGACTGCACCTTGAGTACTGTATGAAATTCTGTCTGCCCCCCCCCCACATCAGGGAGGGAGCAGAGTTAAAGAACAAATAGAGAGGAAGGACGTCAGCATAAATACATATCCATCAGCACATGAGGAGACATTAAAAAGACTGAGACTTTTCCATGAGGGGAACAGAAAGGAGTACCCAGGCTGGTGTAGTTACCCTAAATAGCATCTCTCAGTGACACTCTTGAGGGCAGGATACTGGGCCAGGAAGCCCACTGCTCTAATGCACTAAGACATTTCTCAAGTTTTTATCATGCTCCACTTACTGAATAAATGATAAATGATTGATGACTACAAGCTGGAAGTAAACATATACAAGAATATGGGCTACCAGAGAAGTTCAAATAGAAAAACTACTTTGTACTAACTTTTCTGGAGTAGTGCTTAGACAGGCAAACTATTTCTTAAGATAAACTTTTTAATTAAAAAAAATGAAACAAAATAAAATCAGCAGTTCTCTTAGTGGGCATTAATTAATTTCATCTTCCATAACCCTAAATCAAGAAGAATAAAGATTTTATACCAGCTCTTTGGGTTAACAGATCACAGATCAGTTGCTCATATCACCCACTAGAAAATTAATGAAAACATATTAACAGTTGTGGGAAAATTATTTTAAGAAGAATATCTCCTGGGGCCTTTATTAGCTGATTTTGGTATTCTTTCTAATTAGTCTTCATTTTGGTAAATTCAGTTATCAAGCTTCTTTTGTTGTTTCATCCAAGCCCTGTATTCCTGTCCAGGTTGAGAGGACATAGCCTCATGCTGTGCCAGAAGAGTTGGAAATCAGGAAGATTTTCTTCACTGAAGAGGTGGCCAGGCATTGGAAGGGGCTGCCCAAGGACATGGTGGAGTCACCAGTAAGTGAACACCTGTAAGTGTTCAAAACCCAACAGTATATGGCACTCTGTCCTCTGGCTTAGTTGACAAGGTGGTGATCAGTCAAAGCTTGGACTTCGTAATCTTAGAGGTCTTTTCCAACCTAAATGATTCACACTGAACTGTCTAAAAAAGCCTGTTTCTTACTCATCCCCATATAACTCCAGCTAAATACCAGAGGATTTATGAGAGAAGTAGAAACAATGTTGGGAAGATAAAAAGATAAAAGAAATAAGGTATATGAAAAAGATCAGCACGTACTAAGGCAGCGGAGTGTTACAGAAAGCAGCAACTCCACTCTTGGTGGAAAATACACTCATGCAGAACTTGGACTCTCATGAAATCAATGTCTTTAAAAAATACAAAGAAACAGCAATAACAGACCTCTGAACAGAAATCCCACTCGATTCTGTGAACAGCTCCCAGGTCTGCCGCAGGATGAAGGGAAGCCAGCATTGGAAGGGGCAATGCAGTTCCTACTTACTCTACTAAATCAAAGAGCTTCTGGGGCTCGGCTGGGGGTGGGTAGATGATCTCCTCTATGCATTTCCGGACGCAGTTTGCATAGGCAGTGGAGATGTGGATGAAGGCCTCGAGGTTCCGCATCTGTCGGGCCAGCTCAAGGAGCCGCTGCGTGCCCATCACGTTCAGCTGCAGGGCATGTCTAAGGAGCACAGGACAAACAAGCAAAAGACATGTCACTAGGAAGAACCTTATCCAAACCTCATCATGGAAAGGGAAGTCAGGGAAGAGCAGAGGACATAGTGGAACAGAAAGTGTCAGTGAAATTCAAGTCTCAAATTTGAAAGCAACATTTGAAAGCAATGCTGTTGGATTCACTGTTTTGAACACTGAATGTCTCTCAAATATTTTTACTCAATTTGAAAGGGTGACAAGTAAGACTTCACTAACATCTCTAAATGAGACATGTTGGCCACCCCTCCCTGGAACATGTATATCTAACCCCTGAGGCACTGTGGTTCCTACGGTACACATTCAGTGTTCTCTGGAGGGACCACTGCCAAACCAGATGAACACATGGTTTCAGAAAGCAGGAAAGGGTCTTTGGGCCCAAAAAAACCCAGATTCATAGCATCACAGAATGGCCTGACTTCGAAAGGTCCTTAAAGATCATCCAGTCCCACTCCCTCCCATGGGAAGGGACACTTTCCACCAGACCAGCTTGCTTAGAGCTCCATCTATCCTGGTCTTGGACACTTCCAGGGATGGGGCATCTACAGCTGCTCCTGGAAACCTGTACCAGGGCCTCAGGACCATTACAGCAAGGAATTTCCTCCTAATATCTAATCTAAACCCACTCTCCTTCATTCTGAAGTGACTCAATCAAAGAAGACACACTTAGAGATAACAGCTTAAGTTCCTAAGGAATGGAGATGAGAACTAATAAGCATAAGAGAAAGAATGTCCTGGTTAGCAAGGCTGACTTTCAAGCACTCAGCATTGCTAGTGTCCTGTTAGAGACAGTCTGCAACAGATCACAGCCAGCAGACTCTCTTGCATGCTTTGTACTGGAATAGAGACACTTTTCTGCACAGAAAGGGAGAAGGCTGAGGAATATGCAATCTGCTCAGCACAGGAGTAGAAGCTTTCAAAGACATGTACAATGGCAATTATGCCATCAAACACAGTGGATGCTAAAAACACTTTATTATGTTGAAGAGAAAATATAAATAGTCCAAAGGAATGAAAACATCATCTGGAGAGTACAATCAGTATTTGGATCACAGCTAGAGATACTTTTCTTTTTACATGCTGCTATTAAAGAAAAGCATTTTCTGCAGATTTGTATTTTCTCCTGTCCTCCTAGCAGGATGAGTACTTCTACTTGAACTACCCTTCAAACAAAACTTACTTTTCCATGCACATTTCTGTTTGACTGCATCCCTTCTTAGAAGTGGGAAACAGAACTGTGCTCATATTTTTGGGCCTAGCAGGGATTTCTGCTGAGTTGCTCAGAGTTCCTTTAGCCTTCAAAGGGAGTAACAACTAACCCTGGTGGTTTGTTATTTATTTTGTCATTCTTTATTTTTTCTATTTATATTATAACAGCATATATTATTATTTCAATATAACACAATTTCTGAGATTTCTGCCCTCAAGAGTTCCATCTGGAGAATTCCCTATATGTACTGCATATTGATGCCAGTAATTTGGCATTCAGTGTCTCCATTATCTTCTCCAGTATCTTCACAGCAATGCTTTTGCTCCTTCCTTATCTACTGGCTTTACAAATTCTGTTGTAATCTTGAAGCTTCTGTCATGTTGAAAAAATAATTTTATTTGTGTCACCATCAAGTTGCTGCTCGAAATTCTTAACTGAGCAGCAATACTGCGCTTTCATACTGAACTTGCTAAAACTTTTACCCATCTGATATATTTTATTATTCAGCCAGGAATAATTGAAGAATAATTTGCCTTCTAATCATCATTTTCCTTGTTCTGTTAGAGAGATTTTGACAGATCACATACAATCAGTCTTGAAATAGTATCTACACTACCTGCAAGCTGATGACCTTTTAAACTTTTAACTTCTTTCTAGCTATCCTCCCTATTAAAAACGTGGTTTCCCTTTGATGTTTCATGCCACTGAGATTTATTTTTGAAGTGAGTTTATTTGTGCACTGATTTAAGAACATTTATGGCTACTTACATATTGGCTCAATATTACATCAAGAGCTGCTTCCTTTCTGGTGTTTCTCTAATTAGTTGTTCTAAAAAGCAAATATTTATGGTGGACATAGTAGATATCTCTTTAGCCTATGGGCAAATAAAGACTGATATTAGAAACTGTGTTTTCTATTATCACAGCTTTAGTGATATGAGATATCGCAAAAAAACTATGAGGACCTGGCAACACAGAATATCCACCTCTGTTTGTTGAACTGGACATTCTGCACATAAGCACTTACATATTTAATCTTGTTTCAGTGGCATATTTCTGCTGGTTTTTTTAATGGAAAAGCCTTCCTGGACAGGGAGTCCCAAAAGAACTCCTTCAGAAACCTAGTACTTGTATACAGTTAATTACAGTGAGAACTGGGTGTTTTAAAGGTTATGATAGGCTGTTTTCTCAATCCACAGCTCATTTCTCTCTCCAGCTACTCAGTGACAAAGAAAGGCCATTAACAACACCAGGTTTAGAGACAGACACAACACAGTTTCACTTCAAGCTGTCTCCAGGTCTACCAAAATATCTCCCTCATGGCCTAAACCACACATTTCCCCACCCCAATTTTAGGTCATACTTAATGCCCTTACAGTATTACAACCCAATCCTGCAGTTCTTCCTTCTGTTCCCATGGGACTGTGCCAAAACAGCTCCCAGAGCATATCCCCTGCATGTTCAGCACAGAACCACAGGGAGCACAAGCATGGAAGTGAGGAATTAGCACTGCAGCCATGCAAGGGATGCTCTGGGCAGTGCCATGGTGCACCCTGGATCACACTCAGCAAACACAGAAAAGCAGGACGTACTTGAGGGGTTCGTCAAAGCGAACTGTGGCTGCACAGTGGAAGACAACATTGACCCGGGCCAGAAGCTCCTCCTCATCTTCAGCACTGATGGCCAGCTTGGGCTGAGTGAGTTCAGCATTAATAGGCTTAATCTTCCCTTGGAAATTAGGGCAATCTTCTCGGACCCTGTCAAAGACCTTCAAGCACAAACAGAAAGACATCAGGTACAGAATTAGGCTGCTGAGATCACTTTGATTAGCAGCCAGTCTGATTACATCAATCAATGCAACTGGCACACAAGAGAATTCCTGTCTAGGGGGACACAGGTAAGACGATAAAATAGTCCATTCACTTGTTCCCTCCCAAGGGAAACAGAACAGAAATACAGAGGGTAATGCACTGCTCTGAAGAGGTTAATGAATCTTCTCTGACACCACTCATTTCCTCAGAATGCCACCAAAATTCCTCTGCGTCCACATCTCCTCCTGCAACTACTTGCTAGTTGACCTCGAGGGCTGCCCATAGGGCCAGAACAGGAGCTAAGGAGCAGGAGGGCAGTCTGGAATGGGAAAGCCTGTGCAGCTTTAGACTCAGGCTAGATGGTCCAAAGGACTTGCAGAGAGGAGGAAGATCTTGTTCCCTCCTCCTTCTTCCTCCTCCTTTCTCCTTCTCCTCCCCCTGCTGCTGTTTCTCCTTCTTCTGGGATGGATGGGGCATCTCAATAATCCTCACTGCTGAAGCTGCTGAGTTTTGCATAACTGAATATGTGTACAGCTGGTTGGCCTTTCAAGCCATCTTCCAGCCCTTTTTCTCCTACAAGTATGATCCACAGCTCTTTCCAAGACACATTTCTGCATTATTATATTTGTGCCATTTCAACTGAATTAATAGAAACTGTTAAGTACAGAAAGATCCTTCCTTTTTGTTTGTGTTTTTTATTGTTGTTGTTGTTGTTCTTGTTGGGGTTTTTTTGGGGGGATGGGGGTTGGAGTGAAGCGACATCATGAAAGGTAGAAAGAATCAATAGACTAGAACAGCTGTGGGATCTGCAGCGATATAATCTAAGATTCCAAAGGATAATCACGCCTCCAAGGTAACAAGTCTACAGACAGAACACCTAATACTGAGAGAGATTACTGAGGAATACAAAGGGAGAATCACACCACCTTTGGACACCTTTAAGAGCTGTCTAGATAAGTAGTGCCAGGAAGGGCAGGGAACAGCTGAACCTGTCTTGGGGCAGAAGGAAGGACTTTTCAGTAGCTCTGTGTTTTTGGGGTGTTTCCCTTCCTCTGTAGCCTACACACCAGTAACACTGAGTGTGGAAATATCTTCACTACCATGGCGTCTTGTTTTCTTAGAATTTCTTCTGCCTTTGATGTGCCCAGTGCTTATGTATGAGAAGAAATTAACAATTACATGACACAAATCAAACATACTAAGAGACACATGAAAGATTAAATTAATCCTAATAGCAGTATTCTTTTTGTTTGTTTGACTAAGGGATTATCATCTTTCTGCTTATCTGACAAGCAAATCAAGATAAACCTTGAGGATCTTAGGGATATAGAGATGATAAAAGAATCATTAGCATTATGCACCACACTCTGTACTTATTTTTAAATTGCCACACAGCTGCACATCCTTCATAAACATGAAACTTTAGCCCAAGCTAGGACAAGACAAAGCCACATCACTGTTCTCAGGTTCTCACATATCTTTCATCAGTGTGGCTAGGCCAGAAAGTAGATCTCTGGAGAGAGTTACTCATGGGCAAAGGTGTTGGTGAGAGCTGGCTGGACTGTAAGAAATTAATTCCCAGGCACCAACAGTCCTAATGTATGCAAAAAGCTTGTTTTCTACCAAGATGCCATACTGGCTCTCCAAATATGCATCATCTCCTGAGAGATGCCAGCAAACCCTGATGGGACACAAAATGGAAAGGTTTCTCAGGGAACACACATGAGACCAAATCTATCTTGTGTGACTCTGAGGAATATTATTTTGCATTTGTTTGTTCTGTTGCAATGCAGGTACAAAACACCATGAAATGAGAGTTATTTCCTACTTGTTTAACATATATAATGCAAAGGCAGAGAAATCATGAATCAGCCCTTTATCTGTTTCAGTCATGGCATATAAAGTTAGAGTAGTATTTCTGCAGTGCCAGCCTTGGACAACTAAATTCTTCTTACATCTCCTCCTGACATTCCCACTGCAGATAATCTCCCCTTTGGCTTCTGTGCCTGCTGCTACCATGTGCCACTCAGCTGCTGCAGTTTTTCATACCAATGATTCACTGCATTCCTCTGAATGATGAAGGCAATTTCCAAATGCAAGCACACAAGTCAGCACACTGCTTTGGAAACCTTCTGCACCACAGGAACATTCAGTATACTGTCACCATTAAATCAGATAACGGGAGCAGCTGTTTAATCAAAGTCTGCTGCTTCTTTTATGGAAGCTGAAGGGTTCAGACTTGTCAGTGCTTTACAGGGAAATGAGGGAAGATTTAAAAGAAAAAGAAATGCAGCTTGTTTTATACTGCTTCCAGCAGTTCAAGGAGTACTTAACATAAAGATGATGCTTAGTCTGAAGGTAAACTGTAATTGCATCTCTAAATTCTGATGAACTCACCAAGAGCATAAGTAACAAATCCCCAGTAACTGTGTGAGGCCTAAGGATTGTGCTGTCTTTTCTTTTTAGAATCCATCTGCCAATATAAAACACAGTCAGTGAACTGGCCTGATGTACTGTTGAAATAACATGAAAAGACCTGCCAGGTCAGCAGCACTTCTGAAGGGATACAAGTTGTCCAATATGAATGAAACTGAGCGAAATCAGTAAGAATGTTACCCTGATTTCAATGTCTTTGTGAGCATCTTAATACTGCTATTCTCATTTTTAACCTCAAAATAGGATGTAGGTTCAGCATGGACTGTGCTGACCCTCAACAGAAGGGAGAATTTCTTCCTTCTCATTTTGTTATCAGGCAATCCCCATTTATAGTACTAATGAAATATTTGTGTTTTCACTATACATTATCAAAAATGTGAAAACAGGAGATCTGGAATTTCTCCCAACATTCTAGCTGAGTGTATCTGATGGACACTTTCCCTATTCCTGCCCTCCTAAGCTCTGACCTCCCTCTCCCAAAGGATATCTGCAGCTCTTGGTGTTCCCTGCTCTTGCCTTAAAGCATGTAATAATTCAGAGAGGTTTCTGCCTACCAATCCTTCAATGAGAAATTTGCCACAAAGATACAAAAACCTCAAAGAAAGGGCAAATTGCACATCTGTGGAACAGCACAGCTGAAAAATAAAGGAACCACTGAACACTGCAAAATAACAAAGGCTTTCCATCTTCCTCAGGAGGCATTTTCAGTGAAGCAAATACAAACTAATGAAAAGTAGAGTGCCTAAGTCATGGTCCACTTTAAAAAAAGAGCTTGCACGAGTTTAGTCTTGTCAAAGCCTTCGTAAAGGCCTGGGTAGTCCTTTATTTTTTGGGCAGCACTCCTAGATCTCCCTCTACCCCATCAGGCACTGGTGATTTACCCAGAAAGCATCAAGTTTTTAAGTGTGGCCAAGATAGGCAACCTTTTTTCCTCAGGTGTATTTAATAGGTGCCAGGATATCAGGCATCTCTTGGAGAGTAGGTAACTTACATTATAACATGAACATTTCAAGACATTATTGTATGACAACCTTTAAAATGGAGAAAATCCAGAGAATTTCCACAAAATTGAACTCATATATGATGAATCAATGAGAACATTAGGTTGAGAGAGCTCAATTAAAAAAACCCCAATAATTAAAAAAAAAGCTTCCACCTCTCAGATAAAGAAATTGGAGGGATTACTTAGCATGATTCAGGAGAATATAGGCAAGAATTGCTCCTTGTTTTCTAATTTCTTGTGAAGGAAATACATAATTTATCCTAAGAGAGGTATAGGCCAAGGGTAAGAATCAGGGCAAATAATTTCTTCAAAGAAAAAGGTATTCACTGGCTATATGGAACAATTTTAAACTCAGGGTGTTCGAAATCCCTCTTCTGAAAAGAGCATTGGTGTAGAAATGAAGGAGAACAGCCTATA
>VWYI01044241.1:0-93278 GCA_013399455.1 Anthoscopus minutus
TAAGATGGTGAAAACATGAGGTGCACAACCACTTCTGAAATTACAACTAACAAATACCTGTAGAGACCAGAAATCTTTATCTCCTGTCACATAAGTTGGATCAAATTTTGGACTTGAAAACAGAATCCCAGCTGTGTTTCTGATCTGCTTTGGACACATTTAACCCAATTAAATGACACTTTTCCTAAATACTGGGCAGCAGTACTCCACAACAGTTCATTTTAACAGCTGGCTTTAGAACAGAAACCAACACATTGGTATCCCATACCTACCTTTTCCGTACCTGCTTTGTATTTGAAGAAAAAGTCTATAATAAGACACCACTGCTCATTTTTCCTTCTGTGTGTAAACAGCTTTCCAAGTATGCCATTTCTGTTACATAGTATGGTGTAATCTTTGTGACCTGACCTCTCTGAACATTTTGAAGAAACTGAAAATTTGTGGAAAGAGATGAAGTATTTAATAACTTTATTATAACTATGTTTGTATGTTTCCTTTACCCTAAGTATATAGTTTGTTGAATACTTTGAACCCCTAATTATTTGATGATTGATGGCACAGTGTGAGAACTTGAGTTACACCGTATAACCTGGAAGAGAGTTTATTATGTGTGTCTTAACTTAGATTTTGCGTTACCTGTCTTGGTTTAACACCCTTTACCCTTACAATTGCAGAGCAGTAACAGATAATATGTAGCCTGCATGTATGTACATAGATGTATAAAGTGATTCTATGTGCTTAAAGCCAACGAGTACCCTTACCCAAAGATATAACGCAGCATCCCTGACAGTTCCCTTATTTAATACAGTTTGTATGCAATGCAGAATTGTTTCATTTCTGGGTTATTTATTTTAGGATGTAATTAGGACCATTGTACAGAGTGGTGGCATCAAGCATTTAGTAACCATGGCAACCAGCGAACATGTAATAATGCAAAACGAAGCTCTCGTTGCACTGGCATTGATAGCGGCTCTAGAGTTAGGTGAGTATCCCAGCAGTTCACTTCACCTGTTTCCTTTCCAGTCTGTGCCCAAGAGAAGCCATAAAGGGAGAATAGAATAGGCAATGTAGAATAGCCTCCTCCTTCCACCTGCCTTTCAGTGTTTCCATGATGGTTCATGCAGACACAGGCAAGCCATCATGTTATGCAGGAAACAGGAGAATGCTGGTTTTTACAGGATCTGCTCCATCATTCTGGTAGGTGGCAGTGTGATCTAGAAAGGCCCTACAGCTTAACTTTCACATTTGGGGTAAAACCAGAAAGCAAATATACCTTAGACTAGAGACTTATATGACCTGACTACATTCCTACAGGGGAATGTTAATTTGCTTTTGAGAAAGCTTATCAAAATGAAGCATCCACTTATCAAATAAGTAAGAACGAGAGAATACACGAAGGTAGTTAATGCCCCCAACGTGTCTTCATTAAATTACCCAGAAATAAGTGCAAGAATTGCTACAGTAAGCCAGACAAGATTACATGTCTTGACCTGTGTTAGTAGTACCTCAGCTTTTCAAACAGGAAAGTAAATGCTTAGCAGAGGTTTTGTTTATCCTATTTGCTTACTTACTAACTAAGGAACTAAACAAACAACCTTACATATTTTTGTTCTTGATTTCATCCATTGTGTACTACAGGAATGCTCTGTTCAACTTTCAAATCACTGCCAATACATCGAGGAATTGTTTTAAATAAAAGGAAAGATGTTCTTATTCGCATGAATCTCTTTGTCTTGTCTTCAGGCTTTTAAAGGTTGAGCCCTCATCCAATACATGTATCTTAGAAAGCTACAGAGGCAGTAGTTAATATAGAGATCTTGAAAAGTTTTCCACAGGCTTTATAATGGACCCTGAGCTCCCTCTACCATGCAATCAAGAACTACACAATCTATTATTACTCAGACAGAATTTCCAAAAGCAAATTCAGGCAATGGAATTCTTGAAAGCTATAATATTCCAGGTGTTGGCCTAAATGGCTAGAAAGCCTCATGGCTTTTCCATCAGCTTACTGCACTGGATTTCATCATTAAATTCTACGACTGTCCTTTCAAGCAGTTAGACAACTTCATATTTTTATAGCAAGAGCTGTGATTCTTGTCATCATACCATCAAATACATGCTTAAGTTTTATACCAATGAGTTATGTACCACAGCCTCACTTTCACTCTGGTGAGAGATCATGTTTCAGTAAAGGGATAACACATGGAAGCATTAAAGCAAGTGGCACTTCCAGACTTAAAAATTTTCACTTGTATTTCAGTCACTGCTGAAAAGGATCTTGAAAATGCTCAGCTTGTTCAGATTCTACATAGACTGCTCTCAGACGACAGGAGTGCTCCAGAAATAAAATATAACTCCATGGTGCTGATCTGTGCCCTTATAGGATCTGGTGAGTATTCAGGAGAGGCTGCTTCCCAAGATTTATGTATGCAATGTAGTTCTCTCCTATAGGTGAACACAGAGCATGTGGAAATACACTGTGACTGGTTCTCTGCTCACCATGGGTATAGACACAAAGGTTCCATTTACTGTGACTTTCTACTGTCTATCTATAGTGTCAGGGATGAAGCTGTTAATTCAATTTTGGATATTAACTGCAGACACCTGGCTTCGGTAGAATGCAGCTAGCTCAAACTTTGACAGGAAAGAAATGAAAAGCATTTAAAACTCTACAATATCAAGTTGTCTTTGCAAATATGCAGATCACAAGAACTTTATTTTCATTTCTAGCTGCAAGTTCCCTGTAGTTGATGCGTGATGGTGCTTTAGGAAGGATCATTAAGTTTATGTCAGTAGGAAGGTCCCTTCCCTTAACAGCCCTCACATGCTCAGCCCACTAGGCACAACGTGGCTCTAACACATCAGTGCTGGACACTAAATTCATCACTCTGAGCTCACCCTCTACTAAAGGTCAGGCTGTTTAAGCAGGTTGTTGGTTTGATATTGCAACTTCCCACCAGTGTGTGGGCAAACAAGCAAAAACAAACCACAGACAAAGAAGAGCAAGGCGTCATGGGGAAATTTCATTCAAGGTTTCAAGAAGTTGCTACATTTCTTTAATTCAATTCTTTAAGAAAGATTGAATCTGTGGAGGGAGAACAAACTTCATTCCATAAAGGTTTAGGCATTTACAGATAACTAAGATGACAAAAAACTGGAATAATTACAGAAAGGTGGAAAGTCAGAGCCTGTCTGCACAACTTGCCAAGTGTAAAACATGAAGGTTCTTTAGAGATTAGTTTACAGCAATTCAATAGATTAAAAGTCAACAAAGTTAATCGTGTGCTGTTTCTGTAAAGATGCTTTTTTACTTAAACAGAGTTCACCCATGCCTACTGCTAGTGTAATTTTGGAGATCTGTACATGCAAGTGAATATTACATTCCTGCCATCTTAATAGGAACAAATACTTGCTTTTAGAGAGTATACACATCTCAGTGTACAAAGACTGTGCTCAAAATTTGATAACAACCCTCAGCTCTCAGTAAGCACTCCCTTTTTTTGTTAAGACATGTAAACTTAATTGTTACTCACAACCTTCCTGAGCCATTTCATACTCGGGACTATCCACACATTTTAAAGCAGAAGCCTTTTGCCAGAAGTTCAGAGTCAGCCTTGCTGTCTTGATCTTTATTTCCACTGCTTCTAACTTAAATAATCATCTTCAGAAAATTTGCCTCACAGTTGCATTTTCCCTTCCTGAATCTTATCACCTGCAAGACTGACAGAGTTATTTAAAGTCAAATACCTGTCTCTCTTACCCACCAGAGTAGAGACCAGTCTTAGAGAGGTATTTTAGGGTTATGTGAGCATCAGAGCTCAGTCTGTAACTGTTCAGTCTGCACTGTAAGCTTTGCCTAGGCATAAGGCTCCCTACGCTGCTCCCAGAACAGCATGTCACTGCATTATGCAGCTGTGGGCCCAGCATTTGACTGACCCAGTGTTCTGCCCTGCTTCCTGATGATGAACAGACTTGTGTAAAATCAGTAAGGACGCAAGAACAACAACTGAGCAACCCTGGTAATATCTTTAAAATTGGGGGGAGGTGGGCAGGGGGGAATTACTGTTTTAACCAAGGAGAGGAGTATCAAGGAGCTCATTGCTCTTTACATGTTCTTACCACAGGAAAAGTACACTCTTAGAGCTCTGTTGACTCTAAACTCTTTTCATTACTGTCCCCACATCATAAGCCACATTTCCTTTATTCTACTGTGAACAGAACTGTGTAGTTATTTTTAAAGTAACTGACCCAAATATAGTTTGATAAAGACTAGAAGCAGTTCCACTGGTTTAATTACTGGTTTAGTTGAATTCTCCAGTCACTACCATTGTTACTGTGCTTTGTTATGAGGTATCAGGCATCACATTTAACTTGATGTTGCCGCCATCTGTGTGTTCACAGAATCATCAAGGTGGAAGGGACCGCAGTGGTCCAACCTCCCTGCTCAAGCAGAGCCATCCCAGAGCACATGATTGCATCCAGAAAGTTCCACTAAGGGAGACTCCAGAACCTCTCTGGGCAATCTGTTCCAGTGCTCAGTCACACCTGCACAGTAAAGCAGTTCTTCCTCATGTTCAGGTGGCACTTTCTGTGCAACAGTTTCTGCCCATTGCCTCTTGTCCCATTGCTGGGCATCACTGAGCAGAGCCTGGGTCTGTCCTCTTCACATCATCCCTTCAGATACTCACAGACATTGATGAGTTTCCTTCTCTGTCATCTGCTATTGAGGCTGAACAGGCCCAGCTCCTTCCGAGAGATGTTCCATTCCCTTAATCATCTTTGCTGCACTCCAGGAGCTCCATGTCTCTCTTGCACTGAGGAGCCCAGAACTGGACAAAAGTACTCCAGATGTTGCTTTATCAGGACTGAGCAGAGGGTTCTTTGACCTGCTGTCCATGTTCTTCCTAATACAGAACTCTGCATTTGCCTTTACTGAACTTTAGATGGTGTTAACCAGTTAACACATACCTATTTTAATGTGATTCTTTACATCTGGAAGTCCCTCTTGCAACTGAGTGAACGGATAGGAAAAGAAAAATGAGGACAATGGAAAATGGAAGAATCATTCAAAGCAGAGCATTCTTAGCTAGCACAGTCTTTTGTAGGAAAAGTCTCCATGAAACTGGATGTTACCAGCCATGGTAAAGCACAGTGAAATGCCTGCTTAAACAGGGTGATATCTCAGGAGAAAGCAGAAAGTGCCTACATAGCATAAACACCCCAAGAGCTTCACTGACAGTCTGTACATACACATTCCCAAGTGCACAGCAGCACGAGAGGCTCCAGCTCTTACATGGTAGGGGTTAAACTGCATGAGAACTAAAAATATGTGAACAAGTAAGTAGGGAACAAATGCCAAAGCTTGCTTTTTTAAAAATGTAAATAGCACAGCATATTAGGTTTTTTCTTGGGAAATTCAGAGGTTAGGCCCCCAGCAACATGTGGAAAGCAAAATTATATGTATTTGTTGCTGAGTGGGATTTCACTAGAGAAACAAAGCCAATCATTTTAGATCAAAACTGTGAGATGTTCAGAATACAGGACTTTGAGAAAACTCATCAAAATTCTTACAAAACTCCTCAATTTTTTTAGTTGCTCTCAACCTCTCTCAATTAATACAAAGAATAAGTAACGTGCAATCCAGGATCAGACTCATCAGTGTCTCCTAGTTTTGAGTAGAACACAAACACTGCATCCATACACACAGCATTGGGCAATGCTCTGTGTGTTGTGTTTGCATTAACTTCAGAGCTGAACTGTAAAGGAACAGCAAACTGTGCCCATGTGGTGACACATCCATTAAGGACCCACCTCACACCCCCACACAACCAGTAAGAGCTGTCACACATAAATGATGCAGTGAGCCTGTAACTGACCACAGGCTAGTTTAAAACCAAAAAAACTGTTTTCACTAAAAATAGTTCCTTAACCACCTGTTTTGGAAGGCAGTCCAGGTAAATATTCTTAACTGCTATGCAGCAGCTTCATCATTAATCATTACCTGAAATCCATGGAGTCTGTGTGTGCTGGAGGCCCTGAAAAGCTCTCTCCATCCTCAAAAGCAATTCAAAAAAGTAAACAATAACCAGATTATGTGTACACACAGCTGTGTGCTTCTGTGCACAGGGTTTAGTAGAGAAGTTTCTCACAATTTTCTTCTGCCTGTCTCATACAAAGCACTGTTTATTTTAATATTTCCTTTTCCAGAACCTCTTCAAAAGGAAGTGCAGAGCATGGCGTTTCTAGAAGTCATATCAAAACTCCGCAGCCATGAGAACAAAACTGTTGCCCAGCAGGCCTCGCTAACAGAGCAGAGACTTGTTGTAGAAAGCTGAGGAAGGTCTTGTTTCCAGTGCATCCCATCACAGATTCCACCTCTGTCCTCTGTCCTGCTGCCGCTCCTGCTATGTTTTCCACTGTATCACTTGTGCATGCGTGTAACGTTCCCACACAAACTGATGAACTGCTGTAGGTACCCATCCAAAAGGTTTCTACAAATTCATAGGTGGTGTTAACATGAGCCTGTCTCCACCCGTAACTGTTCTACTTGTATTCTTGTTGCTTAGGCCACATAGTAGAATGTGCATGTTGTAGTCCTATGATGATGTAGAAGTGGTACTACACAACTGGCTCTTTCCTCATGCCCCCTAACTGCATAAAAATGTACTACTAAATTAGGGACAATATGAGATGCAGCAAGTCCAGACTAGTGTGCTGACTATAGGATTAAGAAGTAAATCTAGCTCAATATCTGGTGCTTTGGAGATTCAGGTTTGAAAGCAATGTATTGCTGCTCATTCACTGGTCTTGCCTATTAATGTCAAACTCGTGGAACCTAGAGGTAACAAATAAAAATTTCTGTGCTCTCACTTTACCCTGTGGTTTGTCCTTTTTTCTAATCCCACGCAGAAGCTGCAACTGCACCACCATGCCACTAGTGAGTTCTTTTTGTTCCTGGCTATGGCCTGATGCAATCACTTTCAGCAAAGTAGATACAAAGGAAGCTATTCCAATCGCTTTCACTGTGTGTGCTCACACAGAGGCACTGTGTGGCATAACAATCATGCATTTTAGCAGCAATGCACGGTACAGTCCTTATCCTATAAAGCCATGTGTGTATGAGTGCTCCTGGGCTTGCTTGGGATTGCTTTTTGTTTACCAGGGGGTTTTTATAGATGGAGTTTTAAAGGAATGTCTTGCATCAGATGTTCAACAGAAGCCCATCAAGTGAGAAATAGATGCAAGAGACTTCCTTTTTCTCCTTTCTTAGGAAAGGGATATGGAAAACTACCAGTCTGAGCATCTTCTCTCACAACTGCTCTTTTGTAGGTCTATAACATGCCAGTGAGCAAACCAGCAGACAGTACTTTGGCAAAACAAGGAGCCAGTTGGGACAGTGGTTTCCAACAAGCCAGCAGATGTTCTTTTGGACTGTGTGATACCAGTGCCTGGCTTGATCAAGCCCCTCATGCATGAAGGTCATAAGAACTATAAAATTTTAAAGTGAATTCAGCATTCCCAGTGCTGAAGTGCCAGCCTCAGAAGTTTTAAGTTCCTTATCTTACCAGCAGAGGCAGCAAACCCAAAGTCCAAGCACCTATGAGATCCCATGCCAGGTAATTGCAAACCACTGCTTTTGACTTTCACAAATTTACTTCTCGGCCCCATGAGACCACTGCCTATCCCTCAGATACCGTTATGGGAAGATGCCAGTCTTTAAGGTAAAGGGATTGTTTACACAAGCTGGGTATGAAAAGAAACTTGACTTCAATTGTCAGTTTAAGTTCTCAGATTGTACCAAAACACAGCAGATGCTGCAGGAGCTTTCACACTGCAGAGGTTCCACATCCATTTAATCCAGTGCCAGAAACATGTAGAAAAAGCCTCCAATACCAAACTGCACAACAGCAAAAAAACCCCACCAAAACAACAAAACACACATTCAAAATGATTTTGCTATTAGTGCAATAAAGCCACTGACAAGAGTGCAGAGCTGTCAACACCGACCAGGAGCTCGTGACATCAGGCTCCAAATAACACAGAACCTCTGCACTTCTGCTGAACATAACCAGCATGTTTACAATCACAGCTCACAGACCCTCCCAAGCCCAAGTTTTCTTAGGCACAGAAACTCTTTCTAGTGACTTAAACAGAACCCCAAAAAACACTTGAAAGGCTAGTTATCAACAACCAGTCTGGTTCTAGAAAGAGACTATTCCTCTTGACTATTCCTCATATCCTCATGACTGCATTTGAGCAATGCAGTTGGAAGAAACTGCAAGTGCTCACACAAATTGGTTGTGACATTGACAGAATCCCCATTTGGTTGTCTAACTGGAGCTGTGGTTAAGCATTAGCTCTATTCTCATCACCAAATGTTTATCAGGAATACCACTGTCACAGCAAGCATGAACATAGGCCAGTGGTGATATCCTACTTTCAGATGGTTTCCCTGGATGGAATATCAAATGACTTACATTCCTAGATCAAATCTGTGCTGAGCCTAGGAAAGAAAGCCCACAAAAGGGCAAAGATGGGTGTATGTCACAGTAGGAGGAGGTAATTGAAGAGACTATCTAGCCACACAAATGCTGTGCTGTCCTGAGGCATGCTGCAGCCTGCAGGTCACTTCTGTATAGCTGGTAAATCATTTCTCCTCTGAGCACCTTTAAAAACAAATAGGATCTAAGGACATTAGTATCACATGCATTTCACTGCTCAGAGGAACTGAAGTCAAGTGATGTGAAACCACTGACAGTAATTCCAATTAGATTTTTACTAGCTAGATTACATCTAAGCAAAGCTAGACATCTGCTGCTCAGACTTTCTATGATGGCAATGCCAGACACAGGGCCTTGTCTTTGTCTTAGTGCCACCAAAGCCAAGCCAGAATGATCTCTACAGCCACACCACAGGGCAGGCAGCACCTCCCTCGAGTGTCATGCTCATCAGCATCTGTACAGACTTTGCAAGGCACAGCACTGTCAGGAAGATGAACACATCCATGTGTTTTTACATTTCAGTGTCCTTATTACAAGGAGAAGCTTCACTCTGGGTAAGGCACAACCCCAACAATACTGATCCTGCATCCAGAGCACCCATTGGAAAATGTCATTTGTTTCAAAATGGTAACTAGTCTCAGCTTCAAGAATCAGTGTACAAGTCTGTTAAGAGTTTGACAGATGGTAGGTAGCCACGCCTAGTTTCCCTCTCCATCATGCTTATCCAAGTCTGTCACATCTATTAGGCAATGCCCTTGGCTTTTCTTTTTTGTTAATTTTTGGTCATCCTGTGTTTGTGTGTCATCTGCCCCAGTTTATACGCTTTTTTGCCAGATCACTTCCATACATACAGATAAATGTATGCCTGAAATACACAAAAGGCATTAGACTTCAACGTGGATATAGACATGCTTATAAATTATCAACAGTGTCATTTTGTCTACAAACGCAGAGGTTTTGAAGTACTTTAAAATAAAGTCTGTGTCCTCCTCTATCCAAAGTAGCACAAGACATCATTACCCATTTTTACCTGCACAATAATGTAAGCCAGTTCTCACTGCTTCTGTTTAAGGACACGCTGCACTTATTTAAACTTTTGAAAAGGGAGGTGGGAATTTCTTTTGCCTAAGTCATGTAAAGCAGCAACTTCTGAACACACAAGGGACACCAGAATAATTCTGGAGAGAGCACAGCCACTGCAGCCTGAGGAACAAACATCAGCAACCTGTTGGAAAGAAGCAGAGCATGTTCATTAGGCAAAGACTTCAACAACAGCTGACAGTAAATAAGGGATCTCTTCATGTGGGGGCATGCTCTTCATGCCTTAGCTTACTATTCACCTAAGAGCTGCCACTGGTAGCATAAGCATGCTTTGTGATTTAATCAGAACGCAGTAATCTACAATACATATGAGAGATGGGGACTTATTTCTCCCCGTTGGTTTTGAGTAGATGTAGGGATCTTTCTCTGGAGGAACTTTCCATGAATGTATCTTTATCTTGTTAATATTAACTGCTACATCAAGAGTACATACACATTTGCAACATCATATTTCACACAATTTTATTTATAAAATTGTAATTATCTAACAAATTGCATATAAAATGATTTACTTCAAGTAAATACAGAATACTGCACGACTATTAAAACTATTGTATTGTCCATCATAAGTGTATTAAAACATTCCTAAAAAATGCCTCTATTAAAAAAACAAAAACCCAAGAACACAAGTAGCATGACCAAGACCATTTTCAATAGCTTAAAATGAATTACCAGGAAGTTGCATTAACTTCCTAAGTAGACTCCAGTTACATCCATTGAGATCAGCATGTGATACAATACCACAGTCTAATGCTAAAGATGACAAGTAATACATTATGCACCTGATCTATGCTTTTCTCCTAGACTGAAGGGAACCAGTCTGAAATCAGAAAACTAAAGCTCAAGTCAAACTCTACAGGGCATGCAGTTCTGTTATAGCAATACTTTCAATTGGTAAGTGTAGTTGGCTTTTACAATCAATTTTACAACTGATAAAAAAGGAACACAAGAGAATACATTCGTATAAAAAGGAATGATACACAAAGGGTAAATATTGACACCTTGCTGTACACCTTCAGATGAACCAAAGAAAGACTCAGATGGAACTTATCTGGAATATATGTATTAGAAACATCTGCGAGTCACAAACCCACATACCAATCTCCCCAGAGCTCAAGGTCCATCTCTACTATGTACACACCGTGAACATGAACACACATACAGATGGAGCTTTTTATTAACACACTTATATTGCCAAAACACAAAAGACAGCTAGCAGTGCTGCCTTGTGCACACTAGTAGTACAATGCTTCTTCATATACTGCATGTTAGAGGTGACAGAATTTTTTATTCCTTCTTTTCAAGGGGCAAAATTTGGATCGGGGTAGTATTAGTTCTTTTTTTTTTTTTACACAGTTTCATTGCCTGTTACAGGTAACTGAAAAAGATTCAGAGAAAAAACAAAAATGGGAAGAACTGAAACATTCAGCAGTGCATGACACCTTTTGATGTCTAGGTATTTGCAGAACTTCCTAGGTATTTGCAGAACTGCTATTTCAATGCACCCAAAAGGCATACACAGCAAGAAGGGAAACAGAATCAAAAATTCAGACAATAGTTGCTCTCATAACCAACCATATTAATCAAGACCAATTTTAACAAGGGCATCTCTAAAGTAGTAAAAACACAGATTGACGTCCAGGACAGTTCTTATAGCACCAAGTTTAGTCCTGCCACAAGTGATGGCAACCTCCCATAAATGGCATAAGGTGCTGCCACTAACTCTCCATTTTACAGTCTAATGCTGTTCTAACACCAAGCAGCAAAGGGAATAGGCAAGAGAGGCCCTGCTACTAACCAGGACCCGAAGGGCTGGCCAGGGATTCACCTTCCTTAGGTGCAGCCACTGGGCAGACACACGAGCACAGGCAGCTGAGGCACTCCTGCTGCTCCAACAACAGCCTGAACAGCCACTTGGGACTCATCAGCAAACTCTCCTGGTGGACACCTTTCCTCTCCATAATAAACACTTCCTGGGTGAAAAGCAGTCATGTGCAAGAATCATTTAATCTGCATGCTACTATTTACATTTCAAACACTATTTACACACCAGAACTACAATGAGCATCTCTCTCAAAGGGGAGACAAGAAGGCTTTCGGGACAGAGTACACTTGAGCAAGCACCCCCACAGCTTCAAACTCTAAGGGGCACAATCAAAATTATGGATTTTAAGCAAAGAGATCCTACTGCTTCCAAAACAGACACAAAGAGATTAATCAAACACTTGTCCATTAGGCTATTAATCAAAAAAAAAACCCCAAACCCAAACAACAGAAAGGCCTGTGAATACTGAGGATATTTAAAAAGCAGAGGAGCAAGGACTGTGATGCCCTCTGGCAGGGCTCAATGGACATATGGAAATAGCTTTAAAGCCAGTGCTGTTGCCGAGTCCTTGTTAGCAATGCTTCTACTCCACAGGAATCACCCAGCAAACAGAGCTGTTTCCCACTCCATAAGCCTGACAACAAATTTCTGAACAACTACTGCATATTAAAAGTAATTAGACTGATCTTTGAACCACCACCACACCAGGCAGGCAAGAAATTACCATGGAATCCTAGTGCCTACCACATCTTATTGCTTTAGACACTGAGCCCATGCAGCCAGCAGTTGTGCTTTAGTTGCAGCTCACGTGAAACTTTTCAAAGTTTCCTGAAAGAAAGTTTGCTTGTATTTGGCAGGCTCTGACAATAATATATTGATTTCCAAGGCCTCCCACAAGCTTTCCAAACTGGACACCTAAGCTGCTGCGTAGCTGTTGATGGGAGATTTCTAGGACATCTTACCTGACCTGTAGACAAAAAAAGTGGGATTTAAATGTGTAACAGACAACTAATCCCAAACATTCAGTGCACATCCAACAAACAATGCAAAAAAAGGAGTAAATAAGTATCTCTTGGGAATGAGGGAGGGAGAAGGATCAACATCTGCAGCAATAAAGACGAGCTCTAGAAAAGTAAGTTATTTAGTGGTTTTTGTAAGAACAGCCAGTCATTCTGGGATTCAGAAGTGTTGCACATTTGTGTGTAGACATGCAAGTTGTGAGAACAAAAATTGCTTAGCATGGAGCATTTACCCTCCTATCAGGGACACTGCCAATAGAACAGCCAGCAGACTGGAACTCAGAGAACAGCATGACAGGACAGAAGGCCAATACAGTACAACTGCAGAGATTCAAGTAGAAGAATGAAGCTATCTTCAGAAGGTCAGAGCAGCAACAGCAGTATTCAAGATCAGTGGCAACAAGGAATATTTTTGTAAATAGGCTTTTTGTTTTCCCTCCAAACCAAACCCTAGGATCACAATCAAGGCTCTTTGGTGGATAGGTTATTTCCTCAACCCTGCAGCCCTGATTCCTCCCTGCATCGTTTTGTCTCAGTGCAGCACCACCAGTGCTGATGACCTGTCTTGTCCTGTCACTGTCAGGCAAAATGTTATGTCCATCTGGGGGACATAACTCCTCAAGTCAAGGAGTGGCTTAGAAAAACATAACGCTGTGCTGAGGTGGAACCAACTTTATTAAGGACAATGAATTATAATTGCTTTGAAAGGCTTTAAAAAATACTCTGAGTCATGGCTGGCCTTTAACTGGCAGATACTGAGGGATATGGAGGCTGCCTGATTCAGAGCCAGTCAGTGGGAGTTAACCAGAAGAGGATGAGATAATGCTCAAAGATGGGAGGACAATGGGTCTGTCTGAGGCATCTGTGAAGCACTGGTGTGCCCATCACCAGCCTTCAGAGGAGAGAAAAACCACAGCCAACTAAAGCACAGAAAGGCATAATGTGCAAGGGTACATATGTTCATTTGTTTGAGAGTCACAGGACCAGAAAGGACCTTAACAAGTCATCAGATCAGCATTCTATCTATCCCCCAGAACAGGGGAGCTTTGAAAGCAATATGTTCCTCTCTTCTACTCCATATACCTCCTGTTTTAGGAAACTCAACTCAGAAAGATGCTACGTTCTTACAAAGAGGTGCTACATACCCTTTGCCACTGTCTGACCAAAGCAGGACCACAGCTTTCAGGACTGGTATGGAGATACTGAGAAGGGTCATAAAATATGCTAAAATTATACAAAGTGCAATAAACTACCCAAGCCATGGTCAGGTCTTTAGGTTCACTATTACTAGTGAAGAAGAGCAAATCAAAAGCGCTAAGCTGGATGGAGCCTGATCTAAGTCTTCTTCCACTGTTTGTGCTTTTTTCCACATTCTGCTTTCTTGTGTCCAATTCAAAAGGGTCTGTCTTAGCTGATCCTACCTGATAAATGTTTCTATTTAAATATTTTTATTCTGTTCTTTCAAGAAAGCTCTTGTTGCCTTTAGAGCAAGAAAGGGAGGCACATTTACATAGCATGGATTCACTCACTGGAGGTAAGCATTTACTCTGGCAAAAACTGTTCTCTCCAACTTCCAAGAGAATGGGATATGATCTTTCCATAATCACATGCATTTATCAATAAATAAGTTTGGATTAGACTGTATTAAAACATATGCACATATTTAAAGCACTGGAGTGTCACAGATTCTTATTCCACAGCTCATGCAAGTAAAAAGAATTAAAGAAAATAAAAAGAAGAGAAGAAAGACCAAAGCCCCAGCTAGGAACAGATCAAAGAAACAAGCTTTGCATGAGTATGTCAAAGCATTAATATTAGTGAGATCCCAAAATACATTAGGTTACACTAGATTTCAGAGAAACAAAAAATTTTGCCATATCAGATACATACGTTTTGATTTTTTTAAGTTAATATATAATTCATTCTTTGAATATTATTCTTCACTTGGACCCAACATCTACACTGCTTCATACATTTACACAGTCATATCCCATCCTTGCCTTAAGAGACTGATATCTAAAGGTACGGCAGCAACCCTTTTTTGACAAATATAAAACTCTTTTCCCTTCAAACAAGGGTGGAGAAGGAAGAAAGATCTTGACAAAATTGAGTAATTCTCCCTTCTGCTGATTCCAGCCTCAAAGTACTACAGGGAGATAGTTGGAAGCTTGCATAAAAAAAAATTCCTTTGTTTTAAAAACAATTTCTTTTACTGTACAATAGATGCATAGAAAGTTGCTTCCAGCTTCATGGGTTTAGGCCTGTAGCTATGTTTAGCTGTGAAAACAAGATTGTTCCTTTACAGAGTGGTGAGGAGATAGACCATCTCAGGAATATTTGGCAGCTATCAAAGAGCTCATGACATGAAGAATAAACAGCATATCCACAGACTACAACAACGCAACTCTGTCTCACTGAATACACCAATTTTAAAAAGTGTCCACTTGTTACTCAAAATCAAGAATACAGTAGAGATTCACGGCTCAACAGCTTTCAAAGTGGTGGTTTAAAAGAAAAAGAATTGTCAGTGAGCAGCAGATTTTCAATAGCCCACTCTTCTCTCCCCCACCTCAAAGAAACACAAGTTCACTGCAATATCAGGAACTTAGACTTGAGATTACTCGGGAGAGAAGGCTTCCCTGTCACCCATGTCCATACAGCTTGGTGTCGGAGTGACACACTGGAGGTTTCAGAGGGTTTCAGTTGTCCAGTGTCTTGTTGTGGTTACTTCAGCAGTTTTACCAGCTGGCTCTGACAGCCTCAATGTCACTAACCAAATTCTGGGCTAAGCATATCCCAAATATCTGGAAGAGACAACAGTTTATTCATTTGGAGCATTGGAGAATTCTTTTCACACAGGTAACCTCCTTAGGTTATACAGAACTTATATATAAAAGAAACAACAGAGGTAGAAATTAAGTTAACAGCAAGTGTTGGAAGAAGTAAGAATATGGCAGAGCTCCCATAACCCCAGTATTTTTATGGTGGCACTAGGTTCCAGTTAATTAACTGTTCTAGTCTTGTTTCAAATCAACCCTAAAGACTCTCTGTTGTTCATTTAAACACCACTGGAAACAGTAGGTCTGTATAGGCTTGAAAGTTTCTACATAAGCTTTATTTAACAGCATTAGTTTCAGCCTGCTGAGAGTTAAAAAGAAAAACACGCATCCCTGTAGATAAAAATTAAATATTCCTTAACACAAAGAAAGCCTGATACATTTAGTTTTCACTGCTAAAACCCACAAAGAGGCAACTGGAACTGCATTTACCATTCTCATATAAGAAGAGACCCCCCTCATATATTCACTTATCTATTATTCCTCTGTGCAACTCATTCCAGGGAATGTGATGCTTACCTGCAGTAATGCTATCCCAATGAATATACCAGCAACTATGGTAAGGTTGTCCTGCAACCATTTCTCAAACTGAGGGACGCAGCCTTTAGTGTAGATAACAATTTGCTGATCAACTTCCTGCCAAGGAGAAGAGGGAAGAAAACAGAGATAATTACATTCAACTACACCATCAGTAAAATTATCTCCTCTTGCAATAGGGATTCAGATCCTTAACATATCACATTAAGAAGGAAAAAAAAAGCTTACTGGTTTTTGCCTTGCATCATAGCCACACTGAGTATTAATAACATCTTCCTAGAGGAGAGAGAGAGAGAGAGAGAGAGAGAAGAGAGGCAATCAGTAAAATGTCTCCCAAACACCTTCTCCCACCTCCCTGGAGTTGATCCTGTACATAATAAGACAATCACTCAAACTTTGGTTAGCATATTGCTTTAATAAAAAAGCTTCCTCCTTCACTCTGTGCTATTAATTATTTACAGCAAACAAGAGCACATGGTCAAAAAAATTTTTCTCTCTCAAGTCAGCAAGCTGGGAAAAGCAGCCCTCCATGCTCCAGATAGTAAAGTAAAGGGACTAGGGAACATCTATGGTAAATGAAAGAACATTCTGCTGAAAAGGTTTTGTCTGTACTAAAGAATACACCAAGAGTACTGTTGTCATTTTCAAGGTTTAGTCTGTGCAGAATGAAGAGGTGACATGGGGCAGTTCAGTTGCAGAAGCTGCAATTTCTTTCTGAGACTGTCTCTAGAAATATGTACAGTTCCTTCCCAAAAACATGAAAGAAAAAAGAATAGATGGGGTAATGTGTTCTTACTGCCTGTTCTTTCTAAGTTTGATACCAATGGGAAAGGAGGGTTTTTTCCTACTCCTTTTCCTTTAGTACTCCCAAAGCACAGGTAATAAAATAGGCCCTGGCAGACTTTCCCTAGTGAACAAGTGCTTCCCATTGGCAGCTGAAGCTGTATTTTTACTTTGTATACAGTTATTTCATGGTAATAAAATAAAGCATGAAACTTTTGTCATCAGCCACAATGACAGCAAAATATTAAGTTACTGGCTTACCATATAATGACAGTGAGCAGAAGAAGGACTACTCAAGAAAGTGAGAAAATCAGCCAATCTTATCTAGGTGTACCAAACACCACAATTTAATCAAATTGTTGGATGTAAGAAAGGCAAGCAGTGAAGAAATGGATTTTAAAAAGCAGCTATATGGAAAAAAGCATCTCCTATCAGCACAGAAAGCTCCTCTGTTTCCTCACTTTGCAGGATGTCCAACAGGTCACATTCCACCAGCTACCCAAACTGAATTCCCTTAATGGACCTTCGAAATTCAAGCAACTTGTATCTCCTAATGAGATGAATGCTTCTGCTCCAGGATTTAAGTGTCACAGACTACAAGGATGTAAAAGCACCTAAGATTCTGACACAGGGATTTTAAGTTTTCTTCCTTGTACTAAATGCCTACTTGCTTCACCATTAATGTCTTCTGCCTTTTTAGCCTTGGAATTCATTAACCAAAAGGAGGTATGAAAAATGCAATGGAAATAAAAAAGTTTTCTAGACATGCCTGTACAGGAATTTGGAACACTTCAACCTCCTTAACTACATCAAAATGAACTACAGTAGTCAAAATTTGTTTCAAGAAACTTATTTTAGCCTGCCTTAAACGTACCACTTCCTGATTCAAGCTAAACTAAAAACAGTAAGACATCCACATAACTGTTTGCATCAGTCCAACAGTGCAACCTAATTCTAAAAGGGACAAATTTGCTTTCCCATAGAATAAACCTGCGTTTATCACTGCAATTGAACCAATTACTGCTTGGTTACAATTATTTTACTTGTATGCAAAACTTCTAATGTCTTCAGTTTTTAAAGGCCATTAAGGTGGTTGTTTCCATTCACCAGTGTTTCTTATTCACCAGTGAATGAGATTTATCTTTAGATTTCTGGTTGCTGCACCACATCTAAACAAACTGGATAGCCATTTAGACAACAGAGAGAAAGAGAGAAAGATGGATTACGTATTTATAGGATTACCTTGTACTGCTGCCACTGGTTTGGTTTTATAACAACTATATTTTTAAAACTGGCTTGTGATGACCTCTGTGTGGGTGGGCAGATAGGCAAACAGCAGAGGGAATCCTAAGCACAAGGTAATGTTCTAGCCTAACCTAGTTTTAATATCCCATTAAAATATTTTCAGCTATGCTTGTGAGAAAAGTTCAAACTACTGTGAAGACACATTCACTGCAGAGGAACAAGAACCACCTTGTGCAAGGGGCAGCGCCTTATCAGGAGAAGGGCAGTGCAGCAGCAATGGGATGCTAGGAGCAGTGACTGCATTGCATTTATTAGCAAGGCAGGAAGCACCTGAAGTGCTTTTTGGCAACTTGCCTAACTTCAGTCTGTGGTAGACTAATACATTCAGGGAACTGTAAGTCATTCCAGGTGAAAAAAAAGCCACAGCTGAATTGCTAGATAATACCAAGCACTCAAAGCCAGCTTCTTTCAAGCTATATGAGGTCAAATGTATAGAGTGCTAGGTACACAACAGTTTCCATGCACACACCCATCCCTGTTCCAAGCCTTTCACTATTAGTGAAGTGTAAAGTGAAAAGTAAAGTGCAGATTCCCAACACTTTACTTTTCATTTTGTATTTTTCACTCTTCTTTATCATATCCATATTAGCAATGCATGGCTTCAACATTTTCCACTTGATGATCCAGAACTATGAATATTTTAAAAGGTAAGAAAATTTACCAAAAAAACTGCTCCCACAAACAATTTCTGACCTTTCAAGTCTGATTTCAGGTGACTGTAGGACAGGCAGTAATGTTAAAGGTAAAAAAAGAGTATGTAAAATACCCATATCCAACTCAATATTCTAATGAAAACATGTCAGATCCTCGGGGCACAGACTGTCATTCATTACTGTACCTGGCACAAATTGGGTCAAACTGGCTGCAGCCTCAGGACATTGCATTAAATAATGAATAATACCTCCTTTAAAGTGTCTGATCTTAAGGGTTCCTGTTCTGATGAATTTCAATTGAAAGCTCACATCCTTCAACTCATTAAGTGCTTCTCTTTTTTATACTTGCTAAAATTAATATGTATGTTCAGCCAAGCCCATGGTTCTCTCTTTCTAATAAAAGCCACAAACAATGAAGACTTAAGTTATCTTTTGAGTTTTGTTGAGTGCAAAAAAGTCAGTGGTTAAGCTAAGCTGCAAGAACAAAAAAAATACAGGTCAGTGAGAAGTTAATAATTAGGCTAAATTTCCAGAAATAAAAAAGGAAAATCTTGAAGAGTTCTTTACAATTGGAACAGCAGACCCATCCTACCCTCTAGATTGTCACTTACAGCAGGGTCTTTAGTACAGCAAGAGAATGGCACACCACAGCGCTCTCGACTCGCATTGGAATCTGTACAATTGAAGTAAATATTAAGGTTCCAGTCATCGGCTCCAAAAGCCCCACAGCACTGCCACTAGAACAAAAAAAGAACAACTTCTTAAATTTCAGAAAGAAAATCTCAGCATTAGCAACATGCATCACTGCTGCCAGTTTCCCTCTAGCTTTCAAAACAAAATCTGAGACTCCCACTGCTTTCACTGAAACTGGCTTTTTTTGTTTGGTTGGGGATTTTTGTCATTTCTTTAAAACACTGTTCCAAAAGTGAAAGCTGTTCCAAAGTTATCATGTGATTAGAGTTAAGTTCCCACCCTGCTATGCTGCTCTCTGGAGAGAAACTCGTGGGTGAGTTGATAAGTCTACACAATACCACAGGCCTACAAGCTCAGGCCCGAGGGACAGTAGAGCCAAAAGCACAATATTCTGTTCAGTCTAACAAGCCCTGGATTTTCAAATAAATAGGCTCCAAGGGCTACACTGGTACAGCTACTCCTTTTGCCAGTTTGGGGGAACTTTGCCTGGCTGTACATTGGACAGTGTGAACACACTGTTCCCTGATCATCACACATTGTACAATTAACACCTTTACTGAATCCTTCAAAGAGTAAATCTGCCACAGGCAGGCTTAGTCTTTGGCAAAACATATTGAACACATGAGGAATTGATGTGTTTTGCTGAACATACAAAGAATGAACTGGAGACCAGTGAAGCATTGGTGGTTTGCAGCATTTAAGGAGCTAGACCAAAACACTCATCTACGTTTTAAAAAAAACTTTAAAAAACTTTAAAAAAAATGAAGACACAACTGTCATTTTAAAAAGCATTGGAATAGCCATTCTCTCTTTCTAGATGTAGCAGTTCTTTCTGCAATACATGACATGTTCTTCATGCACTATCTCTACTGGTTGAAGAAGTAACTCGCTCTCACAACTCGTGCTGTCCCTGGCTTATCTGCTGAGTGCTAACACAGTTAGGAGAGAAAGCTTTAGGAAGTCACTGCAAAACTTGGCTGTGGCCTTTGGCTGCATACAGGTGCACCATTACGTTCAGTCTGTAGTGACCTCTGACCTTCTCGCAAAGGATTTGGAACAGTGCAAGGATCCACATTCTGTTACTTACCATTTCCCCCCAGATTTAGAGAAGGAAATCAAGCACTGAAATTAATTTAACTGCAGAATGCACAAAAATTAGTAAAGATTAATTCAACCAACACTTAGGCATGTTATCCACAGTGCCAGATTTGAAGAGGCCCTTATCAACACAGGCCAGAACTGCGTACTGGAGAGGGAAGGTACTGGCATACCAGTAGAGTTCTAATGTTGCTAAAACTACACCAACATTCATCTTAGGACCAAATGAAGTTTAGAAAAGGAGTAATTTCTCAAACAGATGTGATAGTTTTTACAACAAAATATTTTAACTTGGTGCATTTGACACATTAAGTCTTCAAGAAGTCATCCCAACTCTCCATTTTGTTTTACTCATACATCAATAAAGCCACTTTACACTGGTGCTTGTATGTTTGCAGGAGTTCTGTAAAAACAAATATAAATGTATTCAAAAGCACTACATGCTAGAATATTTCTGTCACTCCTTGAAGAAACAGAACAGATGGAAAGTTAAAAATAAGAGCAGGTATTTCTTAAAAGTAAGCTTTACAAAAAAAATAAACTTAGTCCAACTTACATATTCTTGCGTGAAGTCTATGAGGTTTTGTAAATCAATGTCATCTCGGTATGCTCTGATGTTGTTGTTTATAAAGAAATACAGCTGGTCCTTTATCCAGTCTTTGAAAACAAATGCTAGAACACCAGCAGTGAGCTCCAAGAAGAAAATAATTCCAAGAAATACAGAGAACTATAAAGAAAATTAAAAAGTCTAAAATTATTTTCCTTTATGACCAAAACTTTTTCAAAGCTCACAATTATATCCAGTGATAAGGCTTTATCTGTTTCAGTGCAAGTTCATTTTGGCACATAGGAAATTTCAAATTAAAAACACACCATTTTTTTGGAGCTGTAGCACAGAAATCTTAATTTTATTCTAATAAAAATGCTAACAAACATCCAAACCTTGAACATTTCACTGAGATTTTCAAAGAGATCCAAGAGAATTCACTGTAAATTTCAAGACATAGCTAGTCATCACCACATATAGGGCCCTTGAAAACCCATCCTAAATTTCTACACAGACACTTACATTTTAGAAGGCATAAACAACCAATAGTGACAGTAAAATGTTTTCTATGTGACTTTTGCTTTAGGTCCTCTCACTGGCAAAGCTTTGCCTAAGCAGACAAAGCAGAAATTGGTAACAGCAGAAATTAATTAATGACTAAGTCGGAGCGGAATGTCTGTGAAATGACTCACATCCACATTAAAACTAAATGAGGCTGCTATGATTAATGCAAATGCAATGGATGCCAAAGGCATTACTAATGATCTGCCACTTTCTCTAAGCATTTCCACTGAGTCTACACTGTTTTAAGCCACACAGGGGTCCTGGTATACTGGAAGTCCATCCCCTTTGCAACTGTGCCTTTGAGTTTCATTTTAATATGCTCTCTGTGTGTGTTCAGATACATTTTTAATTCCTCCTGCAGCTGCTGTATGGGAAGCTATTTCTGGTACAGCAGATGGGTTCATTTTAGGCAAGCTAGGAGAAGCAAGGAAGAAGAAAAAAAAAGTGTTACAAGCTGCTTTATAAATGCCTCAAGAACTGTGACTCTGAATTGCCTCCTCCCCTTATACATGTCTCTGGGAGCCAAATGTGTCACTTGGAGGCAGTTATTTCACTGGAAGCTTTTTCAATGAAGACACAACTGTGTCCACACAGTCTGTGCCCACCTCTGGAAATGGGACTGGTGGAGGAAAAAATCTTCCTTATTATAAATCTTCAATTTATCTAAAAGTGAACATGATACTGTTACCTGAAAATGTTATACTCATTTTCAAAAATCACAGAAGAACCCGGCTACTTAGCTAAAGAAGTTCTGCATACTGAGGTGCATTGCTATATCAGAAGCTCCTTCCCTAACCAACAATCCAGCCGAGAGTTCCAGAAAACTTCAATTTTCTTTCCACATCCTGGACACACTCCCCTCCCTTTCTCCTTCTCAGGCCCCAGCACTGAAAGCAATGAAGCCTTTTCCAATTAGCTGAATGGCACAGACTGAGGATATCAGCCAGATCGAGGATATTTTAACAGTCCTATCTCCTCTGTACCATCAGGGGCTCTTGCACAGCAGAAGTCACATGGGTCACATTCACTGCTGCATCTACATCCCTCATATTTAACAGGCAGCTTGTTATGGACTCTAAGTACAACATGCAGATTCTCACAAGAAAATTCTCTCTTTTTATGACAGGGAAGCAAAACATTAGGCTACATCCATATGAAAAGCAGTACTTCCATGTTATGGTTCTTGAGCTTTTGTATAGTTTTGAGCTTTAAAAAAACACAGCCGGAAAGTACCAGAGACTGAAGAGCTGTAATGTGTTAAAAGCCAAGTGATTTCATGGTACTCTGACACTGGGTAACACCTTCCTCTCCAAAATACATTTTAAAAGATTAACACAGTTAAACAGAACAGACAACATGGCATGCTACATAAATGAGGAATGTCACAGTTGCAAAAGCTACTTACAAATTTGAGAAGAAAAGTGTTCTCTCGTAAAGCTCCAATGCATCCTGCAAATCCCAAGATGAACATAACTCCTCCTACCACTAGGAAGAGCCAAACAGGATCAAAGCCTCCCAGGTCAGTGATGGAGGAGATATTGGACAGCACTCCCTAAGAAAGAGACAATGTTTCTGTTGTACAAATTCTGCCTGCATTTTTCTTCTTAAAAAGGAAGAAGACTACAGCAAAATAAATATTCTGCAGTACAGTAAGAAAACACAAGTAAGAAAATCTTTATATCCCAAAAGAGATAAAAAGTGCAATTATGTGCAATATTTCTGAATCAACATGTGAATGAGTAACAAAATGTGCTTGGAGAATTCTGTGAGAAACCCACAGGGCATTTTCTGCTTATGTGGCTATAAGAAGTAGTCTGCCAGAAACTCAGAACAGATATTTGAACAAAACTCACTCTTATTATCCATGCTGAGATGCATTTTACGTATCATATACATCAATCTATGTAAACACACAATTACATGTTATATAGAAAAAACAGTTAAAAGCAAAAAAACCTACCTTGAAATTAGCATTTACTCTCAGTATTTACAGCAATTGTCAGAAATTAGAAGTGAGCTCCTAGGTTGCAGCATCTTGCAACAAAAAAATTTTCTACACATTTTGACAAACTGCATATCTGGCCAATTTGACTTTAGGCACCTACAGTGCCAAAACCTCATACTAGAAATAAAGCGTGGCTACTGACTACTTAGTTAGCAGGAACTATTCGAAAATATCAAAGTCTCTTAGTACGATGAAAGACATTTAAGAACTTGTCTTGGGGCATGGTTTACACTAACTTAGGGTAGACCTATCATATGTTAAACCACATGCTGTGTTTTAGATATGGCAGTCAGCACAGTCTGCTTGTAATGCCATTTTTGCCTTGGAAGCAAAGCTTGGGTTGCAACACCAGTAATCCTGAGGAACTATTTTAATTTTTGAACACATTTTAGGCAGAGTTTGGCTGATGTTGAACAGATGGTTTGTATCAAGAAGCAAGTACAAAGTTTACCCTATTCCAGTGAGTTTGCACAGGAACAATTACAGTTTCCTAAGGCTTTTTGGCAGAAAAAAAATGCTGAAGTGTCACTATTTCTTCTTTCCCCTCCCCAGGGCTGTAGGTCAATGCAAAGCACACTGCTGTGTTTCCTCACAGAAGCCTAACCCAGGCTGAGTGCTTTGGACTACTGCTTCCTCTAACTCCTCTATGATGCTGTGGCTTGAGAAGCAGCAACAGAGATCTCTACAGCTCCTTATCTGCAAAACTCTACATTTCATCCTTTTTATTCTTCCTGTCCATACCCCTCTGGTTTTTTGAAATAGTCCCAAAACAGCAACAATTTAGAGGTAAGTTACCACAACCTCATTTCCAGAAGTTTAAATTAACATTGTTAATGATGATTGTTCACAACTGTGGCTTTAGACCTGTGATGATATACATACACACACACACACTCATTTTGGACCACTCAAGACATATCAATTGTCATGTAACTAATATCTCTTAACACATTAGTTCATGTAGTCTGCAACCACTTTCATAGAGTTTCCCAAGCAAAACTTGAGCAAGTAGTAAATTAAGACATTACTCAAAGCTTTTAATTCTGCAGATAAGGACAGAGTAAATAAAATATACATGTGAATTTCACCAATACACACATCAAGGAACCTTAGAAAAGGTTGAAACCCAAAGAAAAATCTGACTACAACCCAATCTTCAAGTACCAACAAACAATAATCCAACAGCATGAATAACATTCTGTAAGTATATTCTTTTCCCTCCTACTAGAAAAGGCTATTGCCTGAGAGGAATGAAAAAAAAAGAAATCACATTCATCACTTTCCTCCTACATCACATACAGTACTAGCCTTACTGTCATTCATTAAAAAAGCAAAAAGATGTAAGGAACAATGTAACACAACTCAAAGCCAGCACTGCTGTCTAAGTGGAGCAGTTTTTCCATCCCTCTTTCTGATACTATCTCAGAGAAGAGATGATACACACCAAGATGAAATGAACATTTACCTGTCATTAACACTTACATCAATAGGTAAATGACATTTACCTGTCATTCACACTTACATCAACTTACATCAAAAGCTTTTCTACTGCTTTGTTTCATTACATTTGTCACAGAAAATCCAAGCCAACTTTCTGGCTAAGAATAACAAGCAACATAAACAGGATAATCCAACAACATAAAACCATTTAAGAAATCAAGGCCTTGGCCCTACACAAGTCAAGAAGCATGAGCTCTACCTCAAGAGGAAAAACAACTACTAAAATGATTTCTTCACAAAGTTTTAAAGTTCTTTCCTCTGCTTATAGTTACTATAAGATGGGAATAAATTCTGCCCTAAAGTAAGCACTACTACTCTTTTAGCATTAGTTGATTTTGGAATTAATGGACTGTGGTGTAATAAAGTGAAAAAAATCTAGTCACTGGAGAAAGGATGCTGCCTTTGTTATCATACGTATGAACTTAAAAAAAAATCCAAAAAAGATTTAAGAATCCAAAATCCAAAAAATTCAAAGATGATTCAAGTCTCTCTTCATAAGACACTTTGTCTTCCTTTATAAACAAGGCAAACAAAACTAAATAAATCAAAAAAAACCTCAAAGCAAATTACTATGCTAAATCAACTTCTTTCTATATGAAAGTAGTAAAACTCAAACAAAAAGAAATCCAAGTAAAATTCAGCTCACATTTGTGGACAATGCTGTTAGAGAAGACAGTAATAATACAAAAGTGGTAGTAAGAAACACTTTGCATTTCGACACTGTCACATTAAATTCAATGGCAATAAAATTTATTGAGCCAGTTTTACACCGTTTTTCCAATCCTGCCCTTTTTCCCTTTACTTGATTTTCTAGAACTTCTCTCTGCCAGGCTCTTAGCAGCCTATAGTGCCACATGTTGGCTGGCCTCTACTCAGGATAGCTGTGATCTAACACAAACTGCATAGATCAACATAGGCTTTATATGCCATTGTTTGCTGTCCTTGGAAAGCACCTTTATGAGCATCTGTTGCTAGTCCACATATGGCAATCATAAGCCTAGCTTGGATAAATCCCAAATAACACATCCTGACAATGCAAAGCACATACTGCTTAATTCTCATTTGTTCTCTGTATGCTCCCTGCATATGAACTGCAAGTGATGAGCATTCTGGAGAGACATCTCAGGATACACAATCTTCAGAGAGGCTTTGTCAATAAAACAATAGCTAGCAGTGGGAATGAGAAACACAGACAATGCTCTGTGATTACAGCTCGAGATACACAGAGACAGACGATTACTGCTTACTGCTTAAAATACAATTTTCCAGTCTTGTATTCTGGACACTTACAAATAAGCTGTCTGAAGATGCAGCAGTGCAATGCTCTGAAGAAAAGCACATTTTGCTTCAAGCAGCAGGGCAACAACTGGGGAATAATATCTCACTTTATATTGTTAAGAAGATCTAAATGTACAGTACTCTAGGCACATACTCTTCCTATCCACTACAAGTCTACTACACCTACTACCACAATATCAAGTATTTTTTTGGCTGCAACAGCTACTCCTGGGAAAAGTTTGACACAGATGTACAAACATCTGGCAGTGACCAATTCTGTTTTCAATCCATCTCTAGCCAAAAGAAGGAAACATTTCCAGAAGTGCTTGAGCAGAGGATCAGTAATCAGTAATCTCACATTCTAACACTGCACCCTCCACAATGTGCTCTAAATCCTCAGGCTGAGCAGTCAGTCACAGAATATACAGTGACTGTCCACTTCTCTCATGCATCAATGTAAGACCTAAACAAACCACCTGTAAATACTTTAAAGTAAGGCTTGCTACAAATGCAAGGTATTTTTCCTCAGCAACACTACTCCAGCTGCCCGCTACAACCACGACTGATAAATCGTTGCAAGTACTCTGACACTTGCAGAGCAAAGTAGGAGTAATTTTTTACTCTAGACACACTCATTTTGAAGTATGGTTATTTTTGAGGTACATGCACATCACTTTCTCGGTAGTTTAGGCATGTGTGTAATCTGTATTTGGCAGGAAATGCTTTGTTTGTACAAAGCTACATACTCAAGTAATTTACTTCTCACTATGGTGTCAACCCAGCACTCTGCTGTAGTCCCACAAGGAGAACTAGCAGGACATGTTCCCTGGCTGATCTCCAGCTCATCTGCTTGCCCTGTTGCTCCCCCCTCCAAAGCCTGTTGTATGTTACAGTCCGTGAGTCGCTATTTCATATTTTAATCCAAGGCAAGTCAAAATTTATTTGGTGTAGTGAAACTATAAAAGCATCACCCATAAATGAACTAAAATAAGTAACAGTAAAGTTGTGAAAAGTTTCTTTATTTGTGAAATGTATTTCAACCATTCAGATACAATGACATATGGATGGAACAGGAAAGACTGATCCCACATTTCTACCCCACCCCAAATTCAGAAGTCAAATGAAATGATTAAGACTTGGCTCTTTTCTTCAACACAAGGGTGTATTCCACACACCGAGAAATGTGAGCTAACCAAACCAGGCTCACCAAAAACTCCTGCAGAACTGGAATCTTCTCCTCCTGGTACGTGAGCATAGGTAGAAAAAAAGCCTGAGAGACGCCTGATAGGACCTCTGTTGCCATGTCATGCTTTCCTAATGGCCAGGATTTCATTTATAGCTCAAGGGAGAACAAGGCAATGGAAAAATGCTGGTTTTGAACACAGGAGCTTGTGAATGCCCCCCCTGATGTTATAGCTGCACAATAGTTTGCCTTTATCTCACCAATAAAGAATAAGGAAGCAATAGCAACATACAAAAGCAAAAATGGTGCACACCTCACCCCTTCTCCATCTGTCTTGGGGTGACTTTATGATGCCTGTATCCCAAATCGTGTGTTCTGTTTATGTTACATATTAAGTTCTGCACCTTTAAGACTGGTTCTGAGAGCGAAGAGGAGAAAGAAGAAGCCGCAGTTTGTTTTCAGAAACAGCCTTCACTCCCCCACAGCTCTCTCCGGACTGTGCTGTCTGCAGCCGGACAGACAGCGGGACAGAGCTCTCCTTTGCTTTTAGTTAGTTTTAGCTAGCTGGGGCAGGGAAGTTCCCTGGACTGTGGTTTCCTTTTTTCTTTTTCCTTGGATCTGTTCAAACCTGCTCTGGACTGGAAACCCAGCACACCCCAGGAGCTCACGCCTGTGGCCCNTCCACTTTCCTTCAAGGAAATTTTTTTTCCCGAACCAGTTGAGAGAGGAGCAGCTTAAACCTGATTTTTTTTTTCCTGGAGAGACCCCATTTGGAGGTTTCCTCTCAAATTTGTCCTAAACCAGGACACCATCCTGTACTCTTTAAGACCATCAGAACAGCTTGTACCACTTTCCAGAGACAGATCCCTGACTCCAGCTCCCGCCTTTGGTGCATATCTACATTAATATTTCAGGTCAGATCCAGCAGTCCTTTCAAAGTGATCTCACACAAACTGTGCTTCAGTTCACACCAGGAACACTCTCAGAGGACACAGACTGGATTACTTATAAATGAAGGTGCAACCCTGGAACACATCTCATGCACTGACCACTAGCAGGCATTCAGTCCATGAGATCACACTAGAACTAGGTAGAAAAGAATTCAAGCCTTTCAAAACTTGCTGTAAGCAAGCTGGATCTCCAGCACCACTTCCTCTCCTGTTGGTCCACACTGCCTGCATTTAGCAGTAACAGCTCTCACAGGCTGTACCCAAAGCCAGACACTCTTCTCAGCTGGAGCAGTGACCCAGCTTTGTCACACCTACAGACTGATGTGTTCCTGGGTTCCTAAGGGAGTCACAAGTGCACTAACAAACCAGTGACATTTCCAGATCATCTGCTGCTGAACAGCTGCTGCTGTAACAGGCACAGTGGCAAACTGCAGGACAAGAGAGAATGGCTCCAACTGAAAACACTCCAGGCAGCAGTGATTTTGAAAAGCTGACCCAGTAATGAAAATTCAAGGCACAATGAGTCAGAGACAACTTAGGAGAATCATCAGCCTAAGAAACAAAGAGGTGATACAATGAGGATATATGGAATCTGGCCCACAGGATGCATGTAAAAGAAGGGGACACTAGAGGAGGATGGAAGAAATCTACTATTTTTTATTTTCCATTTCCTCCAAGTTGAGAAAAGAAACCAACTTGTCTGCTTCAATATCTCATTACTGGGAGAACAAAACAAAAACAAAACGAACCAAACCACAAACAAACAAAAAACTTCCACACACAATACACCCAAGAAATGCAGAAGATCAGGAAAAGATCATCAATACAAGATCATCAATACAAAATCTTCTGAAACATCCATTTTTGCAAACAGGTTTAATGTTTTCACAGGACTCAGTATCACTGGCAAACAGTAACATCTGGGGGGTGATGATAAGTAAAATATTTTCAAATGTATGATTTTAAAACAGAAAAATGTCTCCCTGTTTTGTTAGTCATAAAGTCCATGCAGTTCCTCCATGCTGTGCATCAGAATGAACACAGGAAACAGAACAATACTCACTGAAACATGCCAGATTAATTCTACTCCAGAATTTTGTCTCTACAAGCAAGAAACTAGGTGGGGGATGTTTACCAATCTTACTTCCTTGATTTTTGGTGGTTTTGCATTTCCCACAGCAAACAGTAATAGCAACAAAACTTTATTTTTCAAGTGTTTAATGGAGGAGGAGAACTAGCTTAAGCTTTCTTGTCCTAACAAAGCAGAGTTCAATAGGTGAATAACTGGCACAAATATATACAAGCTACAGATTTTTAGACTTTAGGATTAATCACTATAAAGTGTTGGAACATTAGTAAATCATTTAAGAGCCTGCCTGTTTAGACTATGCATCTCTATGTACTGAAATTTATATTAGTGTAATAGTGGATCCCCTCCTCTCTTCTCTAGTCCTATAAAAGCCACACACAGCCCTGTCTTGGAGGCAAGATACAGGTTTTGGGTATCCTTCAGCCTGTAAGGAATACAGGATATGTGCAGTCTCCTTGCTGGCAATAATTTTAAGAACTGTGTGGTAGACATGTATGAACAACAATTATAGAGTGACTAGTCTATCACTCCTTCCTGGTGTCTGCCACTCACTGGAACAATACGAGAAGTGAAAGGTTTTTTCTTGAAAACAACTTTACTTTTCACTTCAGGGCAAGGAGAGACAGATTTGATCTGACAAATTGTGATTGTTTCCATGTACAGAGTTTAGCCCGTCCAAGAACTCCAAATCAGATGTAACTCACCTTAGACAAGTAGAAGTCTATCTTAAAACTTCAGATCCAGATTTAGAGTTCCTGCCCACCAAGAATACTATGCTGGCATCCAGAAGTACCATACTCATACTCCAAACTTGACGTCTCGGCTGAAGCAACTTATTGTTATGATTTAACTGGAAAAGCTGAGAAGCCAAATCAATGTCAGCTTCTTCCACTTCTCCCTCTTCAGTCAACTTTACACAAACTTTACACAAACTAAATTGCCGACAAGAAATTTGAAAGATTTCTTCCCCACTATAATATCTCTAACTTTTGCTATCTCCTACTTAAGAGCTTACCCCAAAACCACAGTGCTTTCCCTCTAAAAAGTCCCTCTCCACTGACATTCTTAAAAGGTCTCAGAAGACAGAACAGCAATTCAACAGTTAGGCTCACTGCTCTTCAAGAGTAAATCTCCTTCAGGTAGCCAGGAAGCTTATTTTCCCAAGCACCTACTGCTATCACACCACAAATGGCCTTAAGACCACAACAGCTAATTTATACAGCCAAGGAGGGAAATAGACGTTTTGTACAAGTCTGGTTTATTTTTAAAGGGTCAACAGAAGACATGTCTTGAAGTGGTTAAGAAAAACAGTGAAATATAAACATTATCCCCTGCTGCTGAGCAAAAGTGCTGTAAGTAAGTTGCTGAGGTTTTGCACAGACTCTTTGTATGTTAACAATGTTCATGTCACTGTTGTGGGGAGGAGGGTGTAAATCGGCTGCCACGGATGAACTATTTATTGGTACAAGCCCAAGCCTGGCATGCCTCAAAACACTGGGAGACTGTGAGCTATACAGTCCCACCATGTATAGATAGCTTTATTCATCCCCAGAGTTTATTGCCCCCACCCCACCCCCAGCTCTCTTTTAGGTTCATGGCTCAGAATGCTAATTGCCCAGCTTTTGTTTAGGGCTGGCTGACTGGCTGTCAAGGCAATTCTATTGCTTACTTGACAAATGAGCTCTTTTGCCTCCCTGCAAAGGCTGTAAGGAAGGCCACAAGACTGTATATTGTGCTTTTCTTTTTCACAAGAAAGTTTAAAGGGGAGAATTCAAGCCAACTTAGCAAAAAAAGAGAAACTAGGCACTAAGTCCACAAATCTGTCCCAAACTGGTTTTAACCAGCAGTGAATAGGACTCCTGAGAAGTTTGGATTATTTCTTTACATCCTGCAGTTTTAATGTGGCATGTAACACTAATTTTACCTTGCAAAGATTCTGTGAAGCAACAAAAGTATATACAAGTTGATGGCCAGGCTATAAAACCACACAGCTGAATATAAACCCACACAATTCAAAATAGAAATCAATCAAAATCCTCCCCACCACCAAATGAAGTTTACTATAGGAGCCCTGAAGACTTACTCCTGCAAAAACCCCTCAAAAATTTAAAACATTATGTAAAACATTATATAAGCAGTGTCAAGTTCAAATTTGATAATGTCAAATTCACTGGGGCTGCAGCAAGTCTTCGCAGAATGGCTGAGGTCATCTGGCCACACAGAACCATGATTGCTTTGGAAAAATCTCCCAAGACAGAAACTTCATTCAAATCATCTCTGGGCAAGCTGTGCCAGTAATCAGCCATCTTCACTATATAAAAAAAATGTTTTCCTTGTTGTTCAGCAGAAACACCACCTGTGTTTCATTTTCTGGCTATTGGCTTTGTCACCAGGCACCACGGAAAACAGACTGGCTCCATTCTCTTGGCCTTCTTCCTTCAGGTATTTCCATAATTTAAGATTCCCCGAGCCTACTCTTCTCAAGACTAAACAGTCTCAGCTCTCTCAGCGTTTCCTTGTAGGAGAGAAGCTTCAGCACCTCAATCACCTATCCAGCCCTTTGCTGAAGCCTCCATTGTGTCAGCATCTCTCTCGGACTGGGGAGCCCAGAACTGGCTTAGGTGTTGCCTCACCAGCGCTGAACAGAGGGGAAGAATTCCCTCCCTCAACTTGCTGGCAACACTCCTAATACAGCCCAGGACACATCTGCCTTCTTTGCCACAAGGTCACAGTGCTTGCTCATGGCCTGACATTGTGCACACCAGGACCCCCAGGTCCTTCTCTGACAAGCTGCATCATTGTCGTAGAGTGTACCATTATAACAGCCCATAATGCCTAAAGGATATGCATCCCAGTCTCAGGCACGCAGCAGCCTAGCTAGAGAAGTGCTTTTCAGTCATTTTACAGATCTCTCAAGCTCTGGGCTTCACCTCCTTGGCTTCCATCTTCAACTCCTCGTTGGCAGTAAGAACAGCTCTGTCTGGGATCTAACAGATCTGCCCCCCACTAAATAACACAGAGCCTATGAGTACCTGGAACCTGATCCTGCTGACAGCAGCTTTTTGCCACTGCCTGTCCTCTAAAGAGCTGAGTGAAATAAAGGACTCAAAGTGGTTTGAAACAAGTCAATTTTTTCATAGCTCTTCTACAAAACTCAAATCTGTCTGTGCTCAAGAGCTCTGCAGTTCAGCTATACCTAACACAGCATTTTGACTGTTAACAACCATGAACTAAAACACTCCATACTAAGCATTTCAGAATAAAACAGTTAAAGAATCTGGGGAAACATGATCATTTATCAAGGAAAAACACATGCTTTAAACAAATAAACAGTATTTTATTTTACTTGTTAATTAAAAAAAAAATCTAAAAAATCTGCTACATATGGAGCCTGAGATAAGGCATATTAAACTGTAGTGGTTTTATTTGCTTGTCTTAAAACAACACAGCATTTTCTCCCACTTTCAGAATCTGATTAAAAATGGTTTAAGATGACTTGATAACAGACGTCCAAAGCTCAAGTAAAAAGAGCTTTGACTTGTGGCTATTAGCAATAATGAACTGAATGCAGGAAAAGTGTACATGCTTTCCCATACAGAAAATATGCAAACCCTAACAAACCAGGAACATTGTCTAGCTGTTAAGACTGGCATACTACAGATTTCAAACACTAAAATACTATAGCTATTTTCCCTTTAACTGCTCATTCAAGCTAAAGAGGAATCATTTATGTTACCTAATACCTACAAGTAAAGATACTAAAAGTTTCAAATGTCTTCTGCAAAGCCAATTCCTAAACAATACATTTCTCTGGGACTTAGACATAGCTACAAGCTCTGAGGGTATGTTCAGGGTATGTTCAAAATAAAACATGTTTTTAAATCTTTGCTGAATAAAAAAGTCACAGCACCTCCTTCTAAGCCTATCTGAACTATTCAACATCAGTATCATACGGTATGTAAATCTACATACACATCCATATAGGTGTATACAGTGTGTGTTAATTAACATCTCATTACTGTTTATAATTATCTATATCCAAGGCACAGAACACATAGAGCAATTATAAAAATTTAGAATACTTTTATCCTAAAAATAGAATATAAGTTAACAACTCAAAATTCATCCTCAGTTTTTTAGAGGCAGAACTCCAGAGCTTCCAAATGTGTTATTTGTTCTGCTGGAAGCACCAGTTACTATGCATCACGTGAAGATCAATTTATAACTTACTCAGTGTTTTGCATTAAAAGAAGAAAAACCAATTATGTAAATGAACAACAGAGCACCATTATTAACAGCCAGGTTTTATTATTTTCAATCTTTTAAACAAAGAAGGAAAGGAAATACTGGCTTTAATTTCAGCTGTTGTCTTTCAGCAAGCCAAACGCTTCATCCATTAACCCAAGACACACTGACTTGTTTTGTAAATTACGCCTTGGTATTTTATCTTCTTCCAAATTTCTGCAGCAAGCAAACTAAAAATTAGGCTCCGGTTCAGAAATGTTTTCTCTTTCCCTGCCCACTCACCTCACACACATATTTCCCATTTCAAAACTGATATTAAAGTCTTGTAACAAAGGGCGCTCTAGTGGCCAGTCTCATCTGCACAAGGAAAAACAAGAGTTATCCTGCCTCAGGTTTGCACCGGTTTTCAGGACTCATCTTGATTTCCAGTATTTTGAGTTTGTTTTTTTAAGAGGAACAGCAATTAACATGCTATGTTAAGGCAAAGCCTAGTTGGGTATATTTCAGGAAGCTGCCTTCTAAGACATGTAGGCTCACCCTCCATTCCTGGGGACACACTGCCCATACTGCCCCAGCAGGGTGTTCTGGTATCTGAGCTGCAGTCTGACTGCGCAAGGATTGAAATGGTCATTTTATGGGCAAGTGTCAGCCACCATCTCTTTCCAAGGTATTCTTGGGAAAGACTCCAAGGATGTTCCTCTAAGAGACCCAAGCTAAGGTTTTATTTGACAGAGGCTTGATTTTGTTTTAGTAGAAGCTGTGTGTGAACACAAAATATGCAGCATATTGCTGTTTCAATAATTCATCAGAAAAAGAGAGAAAAAGAGAAAAAACAAAGTTTGGTGCTATATTCAACTTACCTTTTCATTCCATGCCCACAATCCAATCCCAAGAAATGCAATGCCAAGGAACTAAAGGAAAATTAAAAAAAAAAGAGCAGAAATTAGACATTTGTGGTGGTTTTTGCCTGTTGATTTATTTCTTTTAAAGATACATATTGACTTCTTCTCTCTGCTGGATAATAATTTTATCAGGACTGAGGAGTGCTCAGTGAGAGTTTTACAATATGTACCTGGGTTTCTTTTACAATTCAATTACTTTAAGTTGAAGAATTTAAAACTGGCACAACTCAGGGACATCCCACACAAGAACAGTAGACGCAATAGGTGTCACTTTATTAGTACTGAGCAAGAACAGTTCTTTTTGAGTTTGTGGGACTCAAAGCAAACTCCATGGCCAAACAACACTTTTGTTTACTATTTTACTATTGCATCACCACTGCCTGTACAAAGCAATTGCCCTAGCAATGCTCTCCCAGTGAGAAAGTAATTTTAAAAAATCCTAATTACACATTTATTATCAATTTTAGCAATTCTGTCCACATAAAATAACCCATAATTTCTGAGGGGAAAAAATAATAAAAATAATACTGGTCAGAAATACAAAAAACTTTTTAAAGCCCTGCAGCTAACATTTGATAACTTTTTTGATACTGACTGCTTCATAAGGGAAGTTCCATTCCTTTTCTCCTCCAAGGGGTTCAACAGCACTAAACTCAAGAGATAATCTCCACGGTGTAAAAGTGGAACACAATCTTTCATTTTGTTATATCCCTGTGTCCTCCATTCCACTGAATAATTTTAAATGCATAATTTCCCTCCAAATCTACAAGGATTCCATACAAAAGCTACACTAAAGTTCAATGAAACAAGAAAAACAGGCAGAAAAAGCACTCCATCTCCCAACATCATTATGGCATATTTAGCATGATACAGTACCAATCATGTAAAATGTTTTAAAAACATTTAGTAGATGTCTGAGCACATGTTTAAATGTCCATCTGTCCAACTTGCATATCTGATTTTAAAAGTGCCAACTACAAAGAAAACTATTTTCACTGCAGTTTCAGGGCATGCAATAGAATGTTGCTCAATCATAAAATTGGTTTTCTTCGTCATTCTCCACTCTGCAGTGTACAGACTTATTTTGGCATATAAATTACCCTTTCTCTTAAGATCTGTGTAAACAGTGAAGAATCCTAATGATTTCTCTTTTGCAAACAGAACAAAAGTGTTTTTCTGTTGAAAAGTGGGAGGAGGCAGGAACACAAACTTTAAAACCTTTCCCAGAAGTGATCTCAACAGTTGCAAACAGACGCCTTCCTTACCTGCACTTGTTTTTGAAGGGGCAATTTTAGCTTTGTATTACAAGGATATCTGTAAAGCACAACCCTTTATCAAGTGGAATATGCTCACTATGATGCCCTGAAGTTCCCAAACATCCCTTGCATTTCTGTAACTTTCTCCTCTAATTATTCTATGCCAGCTACTCAAAGGACCATGCATACTGGGAATTAAACTTTTCCTTTTTGACTTAAAGAGTCATGACTGTAAATCTAAACAATATTAGAAGTCAGCATTCTTCAAAGGAAACTGTTGCAGGCTTGGCTGCATTTTAAAAAAAGATAAATGGAGATTTTTAGATGGAAAGCAGGACTGCTGGTCAAGAAAGTCTTATTTCAACAGCCTTAATTATTTATAAAATAAGTGGATTTGAGAAAGTCAGTACAGCCTGCTGTGATACACCACAAAAAAGTCAAAAAAGGTCATCCTACCTGTATCAAGACTGCTTTTCTTACAGTTATAAAGCTTGCCAAAAGATTGTGTGTAATCTTCCTGACTGCAGTGATTATCTGAAACTTGAGATAAAGTTGTTCAAGTTTCCAAATCTCTCTAAGACAAATGCAGCTCTTTTTTGCAATAACAGGCTTCTTTCCCTCTTTCTTACACAGCCAAAAGCACCACAGTTGAAGGAAAAGGAATAAGGAGGGGGGAAGCTATATATTATAAAAATCCCTAAGTTACATTTGGAAGTGGCAAATTGTCATCTGCAAAGGGGCATAAACCATTATGTTTTGTGAGCAAGTTAATATGTTCACAGAATAAGCAAGGAAAACTAAAATGGAAGTATTTGACCAGTGCATATGAATGTAACTTTATGTTCATAGGTATCAGCTGCAGGTCTGGCCCAGCTTCACTGACTTTACATAAATTTAATCCAGTCAAGTGTCCTGATCCTTCACCAGAACTTGACATTTAAGGATAAGATTACCTCATGGATTGCAAAAGGTGACTTAGAGTAAACTACACGGCCAGGCTGAGCTCATCTCTGTTTACAGACTGGGCAATCAGAGCATACTGTGCTAAACTGATGCACCTAAAAAACAAGGTTGTCTAGCTTCTGTCAAGAAAAAACAGAAAACTCCTTTCTCAGAGTTTTCAAAGCACTAAGAGAATTACAGCACAGAATTACATGCTCAGTCCTCTCCATATCCTAAACCAGAAATGCTTTTTTGAGCAGATGAAGAAGAGCACATGAGGAACAACAAGCAAGACCCATTAGGACAAAAAAGATTTGGAATGGCATAATGAACTCTGTCACAGGATGCTGTGGAAAACAAAAGCTTAATGGCATCCAGAAAAAAACCAGATAATTAACAGATGGCCCACAGCTATTGAAATGTGATTGTGATGCAGCTTCTGGCTCACAAAGTTTTTACCCTGACACTCATTGGGAGACTGAAGTCAGAAGATTGCTGCATGCATGTTTTGTTGGTTAATTGCCTCTTGCCTTGGAGAAAGTACTTGCACTACTTGAGACAAAACAGAGGTAGGCAGACCACTGACAGAAGTCCCTACAGTGATACCCTAGAAAAGGCCCACCTTTGCACAAACACAGACTGCTATGGGCATAAAGCACACAGGAATGCTCTCCATAACCCCCACTGACAAAAAACAGATGTTCATGAGAAGACTTACACTTCTCACCAGGATTAACTTTGGATTTTCTTGACAATTATGAAAGAAATTCCTGCATAACCCAAAATTATTTGGAAGTAATTCCAATGAGCAATAAAAAGGTGTAAGTTTACCTCATTATCAACAAAACACTTTACAGAGAAAAAGCCTCAATTCTCCACAGACATCTAATAAGACCATCTGGCCTAACTATAAACGGTCACTGCTGCAGAGCATGTAAAATCTTGGTTTCCTTTTTTTCTTTCTTTTTTTATACAATAATTTTCAGGAAAATGCTAAACCATTTCTCTGGAGCATTAGCCTTAAAAAAAAAAAAAAAAACTTGCATAGAAGTATTTTCCCAGTCATAAGTTTTCTATTCACAAACAAAACCCAAATGTATTCATATTTCTAGGTTCTGTTCTAGAAAGACTAAATGTATTTCAAATAGAAGGTGTATCAGTACTTGCGCTGTTACTCTGCTTGTGAAATTCATATGCAGTTTTCCAAAGCGAACTGACTAGCATTTCAAGCTGTAAGTATTTTACTCCTAGTCTTGCCTGCATGAAGGAAAATTATTCTTTGTTGGTAGGGATGCAGCATCACACAGCACAGCATTGCATTTAAAGGCTGTTGGGGCAAACACTAATAAAAAGGCCAGAAAATCTTTGAGAGGCACTTAATCATTGAGTAGCCAGTGATAACTAAACATAGGGAATTTTTTCATCTTAGCTGACATTCTTAAATAACTTGGCACCAGTTTTCAACCAAAAGTCCAATAGCAGCAGGCCAAGCAGTAAGAGGCTGGTTAATGCCCAAGCCAGTGTATGTTCAACTGTGGTTGCATTAAACACTTGTGAGAGGTGGAAGTCTTGTGCAGGCACCTAATTTCACCTTCTTTGTGACAGCACAAACACACCACCCAAAGCCTGCCAAAACTGTTGGAGTTCAGAACCAGAGCTTTCTGGCTAGAGCTTTTCTGGTTTGTTGGGGTAGGGGAGTGGAGGAGATGGTATGTGTCCTATATTTTGGCAGCGTGAAAAACTCCCACCTGCCCTTCCTTTCAGGTGCCACAAAAACTTTGTGCATGGTGTTAGCATGGAGACTACTCTACCAGGATTCCTATGGGCATTTTGGTGTTTCTTCCATGCTAGTATGCTGTAAATTATTCACTGAGCAAGACTTCCTGCTATGATTCAAACAGCACAGCACAGAACACAAGGTACAGTATTTTACCACCAGCACAGCAGTGATCAGGACAACATAAACTACAGCATTTCACATCCTGAAATACAGTCAAGAAAACGTATGGCTCCTGCACTTTGTACATATAAAAAGCAGCGCCGACAAGTTCCTAACTGAACTCCAAAATCCCAAACGGACAATTTTTCCCAAAGAACTTCCTCTGCAGCTGTCTGTGCTCAGACTCACTCAAAGTTATTAAGTTATTTTAGCTGTAATACTCACTGCTTCTTTAAAGTATTTTATGTCAAATAAGTCCCTCTGCTTTTTAAGTCAGGGCAAAAAATGAGCTTAATGTGTGCGTCCATTTTTGTCAGTGTCAAAAAAGGATTTAGCTGTTGGTTTTGTCACTTGTTTGTTTTTAAGTAGCTCTGACAGAGGAAGAGCACCAAAGTAGAAATCAAAATGAAGTTTCACAGAGCTTTCTTCTCTCCTTTATGCCACTGACGTGTACGCTGCTTAAAATGTCACTTAGCGTTCTCTCAAGGAGAACAGATAGGACACTCTCTCAACTCAGCAGCTTTCACCTGGACCAGGATCACATGGAAGGGAAGTACCAGAAGCTTGCTCTTATTTTTTTTTCCATGCGCCCCAGTTTCAATGACTTTTCCATTCTCAACATAAATTGTTAAAGCATTTCATTTTCATGTGGCTAAAAAAGTCTGCTGATGAAAGGAGAGGCAAAATGCTCAAAGTGCACCTATACATTTACACATCTGTGCTAATGATTACAAAGAATGATTTCTTCTAAAGCCCATTTCTTGTTGACCTTGAGATTAGTAGCAAGAAAACTCCACGTACTACAGTCAGTGAATGAAGGCGCGGATGAAGTTATTGCGTAGGTGACTAATTACCATTTTAGTTCATGGCGACATTCAGACATAGAATACAAGATGTCACACCTATTTCCACTTTATGTGCAGTCTCTAAAAAACATCAAACTGTATTTCACAGATAACTGTCTTGGTAAAATCTCTTCCCTCCTGACACAAAACCCACACGTGGAATCTAAAAACAAAAAAAAAGATTTCCCCGTTTCTACACATTTTTCTAAGTTAAATCAGAGACTTGACTGATTTTTATAGAATTATCTAAAGGTGAAAAACAGACCTGAGAACACAATGAAAAAAGCTGCCTACCCCATCTTGCAGGATCCTTTCTAATGAAAAATTAAGCACAATGACCCAAATTTTCAGAGCAAGACACTATGGCTGTTAATGTGTTTTGTTTTCACCAGTATGGGATTTTCCGTTTTGCCTGACAAGAAATCAAGATATATATACTCCCCACAATGCAGAGTCAATTGCCATCAGTTTCTTATTGTCTTTTCCAGTTGTTTAATTGTAAAAGCAAGACATCTGCTTTCTGTTACTGTTGCTCTAGGTATTTATTTTATTGGTTTCTGGCGGTGCAATTGTATGCACTGCCGATCAGCTTGGAGCAAGAGCCCCTTAAGACTGAAGTCCCTATCCTTTTGTCCATAGAAACTAATATTCTGGAAAACACACAAAGGAGGCTAAATTATGCCCTATTTCCCCTGCTCCAACTTTTGAAAAACTCCCCTCAAGCCTAGACAAAATAAATTTAACTCTTTTCAAAGACACACCGAGACTCTTCAAACTCAGGTCCTGATGACTAAAATAAATCTGCTCCAAAGGAAGTATTTTCTTTAAAGGATAATAAACTTTAACATACCAGTCACTTTGTAAAATTCTTCAATGAAAGCTTTTGGGAGTATAACATTTTCGTTTCTGTGAGATCTAGCTAATTTCCTAAAACTAGTACCCTTTTTCCCCATACAAAGACCATTAAGGTAAATAACATTCAAAAAGCTTAGAGCTGAAGTAATGAGACATCTCCATTCACAGTCACTTTGGTACACTCATCTCACATAGATCCCACCCTTTCTCTTCTTTCTACTGGAATTTGTTTCACCATACTCTCCTTGAGTCCAAAAGACTGAGAAATTCTGCTGTACACACCTTTCCAAGGATTTCTTCCCTGCCTTCACCTCTGAACTACAATAAGTGCTACATGTCCTTTTGCTTTTCCTATCCAGCCTTGTTCTCATCAATACCATCCCATCTCTAGTTCAGTCCTCTTCATTGCAGCACCCATGACTGAAGTCAGTATCTATTTGCAAAATCTTCCAAAAATTATGTAAGTGGTGCTGTAGCAGCATATATAAACAGCATGGGCTTAAAATACAAGGACACACAGTAAAAAAGTGTAAAATAAAATAATTGGGGAAAACCCCTTAACCTTAATTTGACATCCTCTGTCATTACTCTCATCATTTCTCTTAGGCAGTTTGACAATGCAAAGACACAGAAGTCTTCTCATTCTGGCATATAAGTCAGGTATAAGAGCAAAGAGAGCATGTTTTGCTTCAAGCCAGGGTGAAAGAAAAAGAGTCTGGAAGCAGAACTGGAAATGGGTCATTTTCCAGGTCTGTTCTGTTGCCCAGGGTTAGCAGCTTCCAGTCCCTGAGGGCAGCTAGAACTCTTCCAACCATCATCTTGCTGCTATGCCAACCTTACTCACCCCAAACCCCTCTACTTGAGTTTCAGACTATTTCGGTGCATCTCTACCATGAGTCTTCTTCATGCTCTTTTTTTGAAGCCACTGTTCCACTAAAATTTTCAAAAATAATACAACATCCAGCAAAAAAAAAAAGGAGAATACATTAAAGTCTCATTAGGAAACTGATAGATACACAAGTGGTCACTTATTTCATTTGCAAGCAGTGAAGCTGTAATACCTAATTCAGGCATTTGATACAGCAAACAGAAACAATCTGAGCTAGTCTTTTTCCCTAGTAGCAAATGGGCAATTACAATGCTTACACAACTGATTGAACAGCTAAGAACATCAAGAGTGCAGAGCCAGGAAACACAAAAAGGTTTGCTTGTCAATGCAGCAGGATACTCTGAATGTTCAGCATCTCCTTTTGGGAAAGCAATCTCAGCTCCTAGCTGTGCTTTTAGGCTACAGAGAGGGTGTCGCAAAATCTTTTATCCCAGTGTCTTGGGTTGCAAGGCAAGATGTAACCAAAAGGATGTATTCTCTCACCATCTGTTAAAACCAGGTGTGGCAGTGTTCTTTACCTCATACTTCCAGGGGGATGTCTTCTGCTAATCTGCCATTGACTCTCGCTGCTTGGCTGATAAAATTACATCATCCCACTGTGAAATGCTGCACCCAGCGGGAGGAGCCAAGCATTTACACCTGGATATAATCTAATACATGGAACACACCAGGCAGCCTTTCTCCATTGGACTCCCAGAGGAAAGACTGAACCCAACTACCCCACCGGACCTTCAGAGGAAAACTACACCCATCTACAGGATCACAGCTTCTACTGAATCACATCTGTCACTCCAGGAGGACTGCAGCCACCATTTAATTTTCTGCTATGAACACCCTGACCAACAGGGCGTCAAGTTGTGTCCTGACTCTGTCAGTGGGCTGGCTTTTTTTGTACTATTTTCATTTTCTTAGTAAAGAACTGTTATTCCTATTCCCATATCTTTGCCTAAGAGCCTCTTGATTTCAAGATTATAATAATTTGGAGGGGGTGGGTTACCTTTTTCCATTTCAAGGGAGGTTTCTGTCCTCCTTAGCAAACACCTGTCTTTTCAAACCAAGACATACAGCTACACAAGCTGCCATATCCCAGGCTGTTTCATAGCAGATTCGTTCTCAGAGATTCCATAGAAGATTGAAATGTCACAGATTTATTCTCTTCACTTAGCAGAGAAGCAAGCACACGTGGAGGATGAAGGAGGAACAAGAAAACTGAAGCAGTCTGGACAGAGAGGCAGGCAACTGAATACCACCAGCCTTACAGAAAAACTTGAGCCAAACAATCTAACTTTGCTCTCCTTCTACTTAAAAAAAGAAAAAAAACAACCAGCACAGAAAAGAGTGGGCAGCAAGCAAATGGTGAACACACCCCCAAAATGCAAATGCATACAGAACTTTTCCTAGCAACTTTCTCAATAGCTTTATTGCCTCTTCCCTCCACCAAATGCTCACTCTTGTTTCTCTTTCTAGAGCCTCCCACAATAAAACGTTCAAGACCATTTAAAAAGAAACTGGTACCACATATATGAAGAAAACACAGCTTGAAAAGGTGGGAAGTGAGTCAGTGCAATTTAATAACATGCCAGAAGGCAAGTTCAGGTATCCAAAATCCTGGCCCCGATATTGCTTGTATAGTTTTATCATACTTCTCCTCTGATCAAATCTGACTCAGTTATAAATTCTGTAACAGCAAATGCCCAAAAGTATGGCATATGTTAATACATGAAATAAATCAGCTTGCAACAGCTACAACACCGGGTGTGGGGTGATACAGGAGAGAAGCAGACACCAGAAGGGCTATGGTAGGTTTATCTAAAGTTGATAGCCTAGCAACACTTCACTTTACAAAGGTGCACCAAGATATACAGAGGCCAGCAGTACTTTGTCAACATAAACAATAGCAGAACCTTAAAGGTCACACCTGTGCACAACTTGGTTTTTTAGAGAAATGTAGGGGAGAAAAAAGCCAAATGCTAAATAGGCAGGTATCAAAATTATCTTCTAATACCTACACACAACTGCTGTCAGCAATCCAGATGCACAAAGCCAAATTATAAGACAAATGTTGCGGAAATACTGACCAAAATCCTTCATTGCTTTGCACTTTGTAGTCATTGCAAAAGAGGGAAATGTCTTGAACAGAGTATTTTTAGCCAATGTCAACATTTCCTGTGTGTTACACTAACTGCCCAGAACTAAAAAATTCAGATTATGTATTAGAAATAGTTCTACAGAGCACTGAGTGCAGCTACCAAAGACACTAGAGGTCTGTTGACCAGAGCTTTGAAACATTCTTTTCCAGAATGTACTTCAGCTCTGCATTTTGTCTTGCAGCGTGTTGCTTCTTACTAATTCTAGAGGTTACTGTACATAGATTAAAAAACACCATCCACCAAATGAAGCTATATTTTTAATTATTCTAAACCCATGCTTTAGTATCCATATTTATACTATAAGATACCTGTCTAATTGTCAAAGTAGTTGTAGTACAAATTCTGCAGGGTCTCTAACCACGCCAGGCAGCTCAGAGAACTGACAGTTTATTGTTAGCAGGGACTGGGCTCTGTTTAAGGCTGCAGGCCTCAGCCTAAAACGTGCTCAGAGATAGAGGGAAGGAATAGGGGTGGATAGGAGGGAGGAGATAGGAGAAGGCCAGAGAGGGCCAGCAAAAGAGGGAAGAGTTAAGAAATCAAGAGAGGGAAGAAATCAGAGCGTAAAGAGAGCGAGGTACTTCTTACAATACATTATATCTCTTTCTATAATGAATATTCTAGTTTACACCAACCAACCAACATCTAACACGAAATCCAAGGAGTTTTACATACAGCCTATAGGAGTAACTCTATAATCCTATCTGAACTCACATTCCTCAGAGCCTTCCTTGACTGGCCAGGCGTTTGCCAATCAACATCAGCGACTTATATCTCAGAACGGACTTTTATTTCTATTTTGACCTTTGGATTCTCTATCAGCAAAAGAGTTTTGTTGAATCCAGAGGATTCTCTTTTCACTGGCTAGGCTATTGTTCCTGGGTTATACAGTAACTGACTCAGTATCCTGAATCTCATTTCTACTTTGATCATGAGTTTCATATTTTCAGAATTTTTTGCTGAGCATTCATACTTATAGAGTTTCTCAATCTCAGCTTCTCCAACATCTAATTTCCAATAAAAGCAAAATATGCAGGGATTGACACCAATTTATCCTTTCTGCAATAGCACACTTTGCAGGAGCAAAGTAAACAGAACTGTGATTTGAATTTCTTTTCAAACACAAGAAACATGGAATAAACAGGCGGCAACAAATGGTCACAGTGCTGTTTACCTGAGGAGTTTCTTCCTAGGCAAAAGTTCCCCATTTTGGCAGTAGGAAAAACAAAAAGAAAAAAAAAGGCAGCTATAAAACAGCTGGTTGTCTAAATGAAACAGACCGCTGGCCCTTTGGTTTTCAGACAGCACCAAAAGCTGTCTGTCTCTACTATTTGTCATTCTCAAATGAGGTATTGGGGGCTTGATTAAATATGCAGATAAAATCCTCTTCACTTCTGTTAAGATGCCCCTTCTGATCCCATCTGTATAACATAATGTAGCAGCCTGGGATGGCTTTGCTGCCAATACCTTTGCTGGACTCCTGCTGAAGATACAAATACAATACAATCACTGCAATTTAATTTTAGGGTTAAACTGCTTTAAGAATAAATGCATTGAAAAAACAGAACTACACCAGAAAATTTCCAGTTCACTATGACAGAGCTTACTCTTCTCACTTAATTTCAGCTTAGCTAACAGTATGAGCAGTATCACCATCATATAAAATGCTCATTTGTTTGCAAGTGCAAACTTTTATCCCCAATTTTATTGCCACTTTGAATTACACTGTTTCCATAAACCACAATTCCTGATGAATCCATCAGCTTACAAGTTTGCACAAACTTTCTCTGCTTTGCAAAAACACTAATAGCCGATTCCTCCGACACCTAGCAATAAAACAAGGACTAGAAAACATCTTTGAGGGGTCTGGAAGTGTAATTGTAGCACATGCAGATGGCTTCCTAAAAGAAAAGTTATAAAAAGCAAGTGACTAAGACCCTTGTGCTGCAAAGCTGTGCTCTTGCAGTCAGTCAGTCTTTGCCTACCATTTTTTCAAAACATCTCTACAAAAAAATCCCAAACAACTGTGCACAGAGGACTGGATTTGGTTTGACTTCATGCACTCACACATCACTCCAACTTAGTCCAGCAACTGCTACTCCTCATAGGAAGTTTCTTTCCTTCTGCTCAGCCCCAGAAGGGTTTCAAGGCACCAGGTGAGCAGCACAAAGCAACTATTTAATTATAAAAATATGAATACTGGGTAAGTTTCCATGCCCAGATGGACATTGTTATAAAAGAGAATTAAAGTGTTTGTTTTACTATTGAGTGCCAGCACTAAAACTCATTTTAAAACTGCAGCTGTTTCCTATGGAACAGTCACTCTGCACAGAATCTCAAAAGAGACATCTGCAATCCACAGACTCTAAACTTCAGCCTTCCAAACAAAACCCACTACACTTGGCTTGATCAATCAGAAGATAACATGATTTTCTAGAACATTGCCTGGGAGAATCTCACAGAATCTTGTTGGAATAGTGATGCTTTGGGCACATTACACAATGGCAATGTGTTAGGGCAAGCAGACTTCTGTCGGACTGAGGGGCTCAGAAAGCCTCCTGAGCACCCCAACAGAATATTTCTCAGCACCAATAATACAGTGAAGGACAGAAAGAGATCAAGAAATCTGTGTTCTAACAAACCTGTGATAGAAACAAGGGCAAAAGCACCAGCCAGGACACTTCCTCAACTTTGCTTAAAAGGCTTCATATTCTAAAGAAGTAGAACTCCACACTTCAGATTATCTTATATATTAGCTAACAGATAATTCTAGCAATGCATTTATACAGCAAAGAAGCTACATGGAAACAACTAATTCCTGCTAAAAACACCAGTGTCAAGAGTGTACCCTAGCAGAGGAAGGGAAAAAACTTGAGCATAAAGGAGAACATGCACAGCACCAAACTGCTAAATCCATCTTGACACCTCTCTGCCTACACTGCAACTTCAATCCATGCTAGAAGAGAAAATAAACATTTTGCAACACAAAAGTGCAAGCACAACACTACAAAGAAGAACAATTTATTTGGCTTTTTTCCCCTTATCTGAAAAGTAATGCTTAAGTTTTACCCAAAGTTAATAGTGTCAGAGTTTCACTTTTCAGACACTGACAAACACAGGCAAAAGGAAAGGATTCAACTTGACAGGCTTGTTTTCCCAGAAGTGTTCAGAAAGGAAACCGCTCTTAAGATAGCTTCTCCTGCTTTAGAGCCTCGCTTTTGTTTAAGAGCTAGTATATTTGGAAGCTGATTCTAAATTTGAGAAGTAAATGCAAACAAAACAAAATAAAGTTTAACTGAGCAAGGAAAAGCAATATCAAACACATTTTTCCTGTTTTTCAATAATTCCATTTACTGATCCTCTTTGAAGCAACTGAAACTATTTGTATATTGACAAACATGCCCAGGAAAGTCGAGAATGTTCTGCCTGCCCTCTCTTCCATTTCAAAACACTTCAGCCTAGAAAATTTCCCCTTTAACCTGTGCTGCTGTTCATCTACTACAAGGACATTAGAAACTTTTCAAACCATGAATTGTTTTCCTTTAACTGTATTTGCATAATGTCAGATATTTATTTGAGCTGAAATATCAGGAAACAGAAAGAGACCTTTAAATCTGGTCCTCCCCTGCTGCAATTAACCCTGCACTGGGTTACCTAGAGACAGGGTCAGAGAAGAGGTCTTCAACAACACCTAGCTGTACCAGCTGTGACCTTGGCTGTGGAGCTATCAGCAAGAATCCTTTTCAGCTACTCATGTCCTTTCCCTTACATAGTGAAGAAAGGTGACCACAAACAAATTGGAACAGTAGGAAGGCTGAACATATGGGACATACAGATGGAATGAAATCTAACAATCCAAACACCATGTCATATACTTAAAGACTAAGAAAATATCTGCTATAAGCTGAAATTTTTTTCACTGGAAACACAACAGAAGATGGCCTTGAAATTGCATGCATCAATCTGTGAGCTATCAAGTTGATGGAATACAGAAAGAGAAAATATTTGACATTTAATACAACATTCTCAGAAAGAATGCAACTGCTTTCTGTAAGTCTTCCTCATTTCTATTATCTCTGCAAAGATGTAAAATGGCCAGCACCACCAGTACAGCTGTAGCCTGCTAAATGTTTGTGGACTTTTCCTTCAAGTGTCACATTGCCACTGGCAGTGTCCAACTGTAGGAGTTACAGCATATGGATTACAACTCCCATAGGAGACTCCATCAACACTCACCAATGAAACTGGGTTCTCAGGATTTTTGTAAATGGACCTGTAACACTTTGTAAGCAGCTGGGCATGTCAGCATAATACTGCACCTTCATTAATTACACTTCAACCTAAACAATGCTAGGGAGGCAAAGCAGCCCAGAGAGTGTAGACTTAAATGCAAACACACAAACAGAAGCATAGAAGATTACATCCCCCTGGCTCCTTAGAATGACATGGGTTTTTTACTAAGGAACACGTCTTCAACAGCTCCTTCTGTGCCTGCTAAACTCCTGGTCTCCCTAGTAAATCATCACGCTTGTGTCACATAAACAGCAAGTAAAAAGGTTTTCTAGGATCAGACTCATAATTGCTTCACTCCAAAGTCACTCTCATTCATTCAACCACCCATTGTTAGCCCTAGTCACCGGCAGGGAGTGGGGTTCCCCAGTCTGTCCCATTTAGATGTGTCTGAATAAAATCACCCGAGTTCCATGGCATTGGGTACAGCGCTGACCCCTATTCACACAGAAGGCATGAAAGGAGCCCAGTGCAGTGGAACTGCGGTCCCGGCGCGGCCGTGCTCTTCTGGCTGCCCTCACATGACCTCTGCTTGGTTTCTGTCACTGCCAAGTGGGCAGAGCACAAACAAGTGCAGGGTGGCGTGTCACATCCTCTCTCTCCATGTACCAAATCAAGCAATTAGACTCTACAGCAGGCACCCTTAGGGCATTAAAAAGAGAGAGCAAGGGGAACAGAGTGCGTGAAGACTGAGAGACGCCACCGATTGTTTCTTGTTTCTCCTTCACTTAATCCAGTAATTAGCACTACTAGCTCTTGTCCTTGTCTCAGGCAGAGCAAAAGGAAAAATCCTGTATGAGCTGAAATTGGGACACATCCCAAATTAAGCAAGGGGGTTGCTGCCCTGCCTGCCATTATAGTCAATATATATTATTTTTATGTAACAGTGCAGGACAACAAATCCATCCATAGTTTTCTACACTGTCAGTGTGGTCTACCACCAATTTGCTTGGAGCTCCTACTCCTGCCTCTCCTACACAATTCCTTCAAGATACGGATGTTCGAGGCTGTGCTACAGGAACTTATCAGCCTCAATTTGTAACATGTACAAGCCCCTGCACTCTCAACCAAAAATCACAATTCTGCACAAACAAAGAACTTCTGATCAGCCACAAGGCCGTGTGGAGGCTGGAGCTGTGAAAGAAGCAGCAGAAGGAGAAAGCCCACACTCCACAGCGTTCCAGTGACTAAGAGAGATTAGATTTGGCTGCTGGCTGAGCTGTCTGTCCCCATAAGTAAGACACTGCATATATATTGTCTAAAGGCATGAAATAGAACTAATTTTTCTTAAAATGTTTGAAAAAAATCACACTGTTTTAGTTCTCCAGGCAAAAGATGCACATCAGTATATACAAACATACCAAACTGTGGCACAATTCCCCCTGGTTCCCCTTTTCACTTTAACAGCAGACAAGAAGTACTAGAAGATTTTGAAAATTCTTTCTGTAATAACTGCTAATGTCCACAGTGCCTGACTTAAGAGAAATGATTTCTTACCAAACTTGTAGTTAAAACTGAGAAGTGAACCAAAAAAACCTAACAGAAAACCAGTAAACTCTCTTTAATTCTATTGCCTTTAATTCACATCACAGAATTAGAAGGCTAAAAATAGTACCACTGTCTTTGAAGCCACCTGCTCCATCTCCTCTCAAAATATAATTTTATTTTAAAAAGAAAAAAACTTAATGAGTGTCCACCAGCTTTATCAGATTTTCTGATCCTTAAAATTGCATGCAGTTTTACAAATGAAACTGTTTTGCCTCTTCATTTGAGAATAGCTACCTTTATTTTTATATTCTCCAAGTTTATTTTTTAAATCGTTATGCCCTTGCAAAATCAAAGCATCTTGTAGATCACAGATTCCCTGGAGAAGATAAAAAAAAGAGGTTCCACAAATACAGATTCCATTCTTTTTCATCAATTGAAAGATTCCCTCAATTCTTGGCTCCCAGTAATTATGAAATAACTTCATCCAGTTTGAGTCCTAAGATATTAATACATGCTTATAAAATACATCAATTTCTATCTCACTAATCCATGTAACACAAACATATCCTTCCTATTTCTGCCACATGAACCATCAACAACTGGGAGCAAAACCAAAGACCCTAAGCTGCCTGATACTGTGTCTTAAGCACAGGAGTCTTTTTTTAGCTATTTCCCTATATTTCAACATAGCCTTCCCATAAGCCAGGAGTGAAAAGACTGGGGGTTTGCACCACAGTAAGGAGACAGCTACTCTGTGGGTCAATCTCCACTGATAGAAGCAGTGCAATTAAGAGCTCAGCTTAAGCTCTGACTTATACTTTCTACTTAATTCACTCTTCCAAATCCTGTCACCGAGGGCTTTCCAATTAATCCAGCCACCCCAGTACTCCAGGTGCACACAAGGAAGGCAGTAAGACAGTTGATAAAATTATCCCAAATACATGTACATGTATACTGGCCACAAGCAGGCACTTAGAACTTTGGACAAAAGATCTCAGCCATGATGCACAGTCTTCTAGGTTAATGAGAGATACTAGTAAATGCAAAATGAGAACTTTGATACATTTTTATAATAATAAAATTTTTTATATTGATCAGCATATTTTTCCGGCTTTAAAAGACAAAACATGATCAGATGCTAACAAAAACACTACCTAGATCTCTACCCTTCCTATTTTTCCTTTTTATTCTTTAGAGTGTGTGGCTCTGAGTCCTTCCTAATAACTGTTCTGCAGTTAATCTTACAAATTGAGATTTTTATTCCTGTGTTCAATGATGCTGAAAATTGCCTGTGTGAAGAAATCCCCTTGGAATTACACCAAAACTCCTGCTATTCTCAGTGCATACAATGTACAGTACGGTGAGCTGTGTGGTAAGCATCCAGGTAAGTCTTTGTTTGCAAAAACCTCATTTCATAATGAAAATTAACATACCACCCTGCCATAACTTGCAAAACAAAACTGAAAATTTAATAAAGGAACCCTGAAAAATACAGTATCAGTTTGTAAAAGCTGAGGAGGTGAGCTGTACTCAGAGATATGCCCTGAATCCTGCATGACATCTGCCAGTCCCAAAGCAGTATCTTGGCTGTGCTTCGTTTTCAGAGACGGTGCACTTCAGTAATCTGAGTAAATAATCAATGCAGCACAGTCCATCTCAAGATTTAGAATATTCTTTTTTAAATGCATCCTTGCATGAGAATTTTGACTTTAGATTTTTTAATCTAAATGTGCACCTTAGAAACTTCTTTGAGTCACTGTAAAAAGATAACAATCCAGTAACACTGACGTCTTATCAAAGGTGATATAGTCTCACCCATAGTCCCTCATCTATCCCTGGTATGCCTTCAGGAAAAGACACTGAGGAACACCTCCTAACCAAAAGTGTCATTTTTATCAGTCAAATTGTAGACAGACACCTCTTTTTTAATACTTTTGCATAAGGCCATCGCTACTGATTTTGCATAGGAAAAAAACCTCCCTGCGGGAGTAAAATTGCTTTCACCCCAAGAGTTGTCATCACCTGTATTCTTCAACTGCAAAAGAGCTGCCAAAAAAATGTTTATACAGAAACAATCTCACATCCCCATCACCTCTATTTACACAAGAGCAAGAGCTTTGCTAGAAGCATGTGTACAAACTCAAAGTCAGCAGTTTTTACATAAGACATCTGATCTACTTTTTGTGAATCCTCTTTGAACAAGTCATGTGTCCTGCATTTCCATTGATTTTTCCTATCAATTGCTCAGTTCCATTCCACAAAAGCAAAGCTGCAACTTGGATAAGAAGGATCAAGAAGTGTTTATTAATCAGCATGGGAAACACTCTCCGCTTTATACAATATCCAAAAGTTTTATCTATTTGTTTTATATGTAATGCTTTTCACTATTAAGATTTGATCTGTCTACCAAATTCTGCAAACTGGGAATTAGGCCAATTAACTGTAAACATATTTCCCTCCAAAACAAGAGCAACACAGGCAGTAGAATTGCAGCAAATCTAAACAATATGAGAAGAATGAACTTTCAGCTATTATCAATTTCTTGTGTAAATCCTCAGAGAATTTATTTTGCACAAAGGAGCATGCTCAGTTCTGTTGGGTTTATTCACTTTCCATGGCCAGTTACACACACCCAGGACTAAGGCTACAGCTTGTTTTTGAGAACTGTTTTTTTCAAACATTAGTTTTAATTTGCACTGTAGTATGAAACACAAAAAAGGACAGCTGTATAAGGACAAGAGATTGCAATGGAAATTCCAGGGAAGCTAAAGTAACTGCAACCATCTGTACTCACATTCTGCACCAAATGCTGCTGCACTTCCCACAGAACCCAGGAGAGCTCCTTCCAGCTCTGGTGTGCTTATTACAATTCACCTTGGGCTCAGAGCTCTGAGCTTGGGGCAGGGGCAACCACACAGCTGTTTTTAGAGAAGGGCTCTGAAATGTCTCCAGTTTAGATGCTCTCTCACCTTCAATTGGGAGAGGGCTGACAAGCAAAATGCATTTTGTTTTGATGGATAGAGGAAGATTGTTTTCAGTTTTTTCTCTGTTTAAGATCATCTAACACATTACAAACTGACAGCTAATCAGTTTTACACATGCAAAGACACATGGAGTTAAATGGCAACTTCTGTACAGTGCTTATACTGTACCTAAAAAAAATCAGAGTTTACTACCACAAAACAAATGCCTAAAAACTACACTCATGCAGCTTAAATCCTTATTATGCCAAAGGAATTTGAAATAACTTCAGTAGACAAAATCACCAAAAAGAGGATTACAACAACATATGCAAACTGTTGAATGCTTAGCAAAATTGAACATTGGCAGCACTGCAGTGTTACAGTTGCTGACAAAACACCTTGGGCCTGAACTACGAAACACTATGGGGCTCTTTACCTTTCACTAACCTTACAATGAAAACAACTTCAAAAATATAGACATAGACCTTTCTTCTTTTTTAGCAGTTGCACCTGAATGGAGACCTTTTATTAGCAATTCCTAAGGTCATGAACTTTTATTTACATACCAGACTGTTAGCCATGTAGTGTCAATAATCTGCTGATTAAAGGTCCCTCAAGTCCCACAGACACCACCGACCATGACAGCTTAATGACCTGCTTATTATAATCTGGTGTAAGATAGATTCTAGAAATTAACATTTTCTCATTCCAAACTAGTCTTGGAATTAATGAAGAAGTTTAGAAACAAGAGTGAGAGACCTGAAGCTATAAATCAGACAATGAACTGAAAGAACAGATGACAGCACCACCACTAGAGTTCAGGAGCAGCTTGACCTGCAGTACACACATTACAAGTTGATTATCAGGAATGCCTGGGAAGTGGCCGCCCACAGGGAGCAGGAGCTGATCCAGCAATGAGACAGCAGCTACAGCACGCGAGTTCTCACCATGGTTTTGCCACTGAGCTGCAGCAAGACCCTACACAGGTCATGTCCTTTCCATGCCTTAGTTTTCTCTATCATCTTTTGTCTTGTCCAAATAGACTGAACCCTTCAGGACCAGGCCTGTCTCAAAGCTGATGGTTGAATACAATGCTATCCCTGTTGTATCAGCAATAAACCCCAGTAGTTTCTCAGGCTCAGGAAGGGTAAAGTGTTGATGAAACATTGGTTTCTTATTGTTCAATTAAACAACACTGAATTTGGCTGATTGTGACAGATTATTGCTGGTTCACTTGCATTTTAGCGTACTGAACATACAAGAAAGAGCACAGCATGTGAAAAAGCATTTAGCAAAGGTTTCATTTTAGCAATACTGCCAACACTCACTGGTATTGGCCATACATTTCTACAGTGAGCAAAAATCCACTAATAGACTTAAAGTCTAAAGAAAGGGAAAGGAGGGAGAAGGGATATAAATGGGATATAAAAGGGATATAAATGTAAAGGAATGACTCTATGGACACTTGATAAAAATATCTAGGAAAATCCCAGAGGAGACACAAGAGAAATGCAGAGACACATCTTTTCTAGTGGCCTGTCCTAAACGACAGTAGAAAAGAAATCTAAGAGCAGCTTTATCAACCATTCCCACCTGACAAACTTTCATCAGCACCAGGATATTAAAGACTGGTTTGGTACCTTTTAGTCACAGCAGGCAGCTATACTTTAAAAGATGCAATTACCTTGTGTGACAAAGCCAAACACTTTTTATTCCATTAAAAGCCCAAGATTCAAAGAAGGAAGAAAAATAAAGCAAATAACATAAAAAGCAGGATAGAGTGGGTTCATGTGACTTGTGCTGTCTAGTTCATTTTCTCCTTGCCTGTCCTAATTAAAGTGCATTTGGGATCAACATAATTAAGTCTAATAATGCCACAGAGGATCCTAAGAGAGCAAGGGCACTAAGCTTGTTTGCTACGAGCTGCATGTCCTTGCCCTTGCCAGAATAATATGAAGTGCTGACCAGATTGAAACCTGCCCCTTGAGATATTTTTTGCCACTCTTGGACATCACAAATACAATTCAGGAAAACACCAAGCTGGTAGCAGCCAAAATCACAGATGGACCCCAGACAAGTGAATGAAAAGATACTAACAACAATGCAAAACCAAAAGAAAAGGAAACCAAAATTGTGATAACATTTCTCTCTGCGGGCAGTACTAGCTCCTGCTATTTTGTCTGTTCCAAAAATCCTTAACTGTTTTTCATGTTCACCCAATTCTCAGAAGAGGAGAAATTCCCTTATGAAACGAGGCTTGGAACAAAACCTTTGATTTGAGACAGCAGATTTCTTCAATTTCATTTGCACTACAGATTGCATTTATTCATTAGATTATTTTAAAAACAAACAGAAACACTAAGAAACAAGAAGAGAAACTTGTTCCAACGCCTTCAGGCAATAACCAGCTTTACTCAGTTCCTCCAGAGAAACAAAAAATCCAAACCCCACACAATAACTGTCCCATGTGCTGAAACATGACCTAAGTTTACTGATCAGTGACAAAATGTTCATTCTTTAATGTTCCCTGACAGTGTTATCAGCAATGACGACTGCAAAACAGATCCACCTAGAGTTTTCCACATGAATTGCCAACTTCAAGTGATTATTTCTAATTTAATGGAATTTCAATTGAATATTTGCTGTGCAGTCCCAAAGGTGTCTAAAGGATAATTTTAAACTAGAATATTCTTGGACTCTTTATGTTGAAGGCTGGGTTGCTTTTGATTATTTCTTCGTTTTTGTTGGGATAGGGGTTATTGTTTGACTTAATAAGAAAAAACTAAGTTATACTTACAAATAGAAGAACTTCTAGGAGACTCATGTTCTTATCCAAAAAGTTGACTCTGCTCATTCAAATACTTTTATTTCTTCCCACAGTCTGTCAGCAGTGACAAGACAAAGTAAACTCTACATCAAAATTGGCAGAGTAGTCAAAGCGAGTGAGCAGCTGTGCGGCGCTCAGTTGGTGGCTGAGGTTAAACCACAACAGCATATCAGAGACATGAAATAACACAGAATTCTTAAAAGCTTGAAAGCTTCACAAGGCAGCATCTCCTTAAATCACAGAACCAGTTCCTTACATCACCAGTTCCTTCTTCCTTACATCTAATTCAAATCGACCCTCTTCAGTTTGAAAATGTTACCCTTTGTTTTTTATCACAACAGGACCTCCTAAAACGTTTGTCCCCAGCTTCCTGTGGGCTCTCCTTAGGTACTGCAAAGTGCTGGAAGTTCTCCCCAGAGTCCACCCCTTTCCCAGGCAGAGCAGTCCCAGTTCTCAGACTGTCTGCACAGGAGCTCCATTCCTCTGATGCACATTCACGGTCTCCTCTGGATTCGCTCCAACAGCTCTATGTCCTTCCTGTGCTGAGCTTCCCAGAGCCGGCTGCAGTACTCCAAGTGGGGTCTCATGAGAGCATCCTTTAAAATACTTTTAGGAATCAGTGTGAAAAGGATTTTAATCTGCTGTTGCTGCTTTAGAGTTTACAGAATGAAAATACAGACTCCTGGTGACCAGCTTTGTCATGTTTGCCATGTACTGAGGCAAACTTCTGCCAAGCCTGGCTCCACATGGAAAAGCAACTGAGCAACCATTAACTCAGATATTTAACAATTTCCAAAATTAATAATGACTCTGAAGAAAATCAAATAATGAATGGAAGTGTTCTTTTTCTTTTCCATTTGGAGAAGGACAAACAACTACCAAAAGAAAAAATAGGCTGGCAATTGTCTGTGTGTTCTTTAGAAAATAAAACCTGACAAATGGTGTCCCTGCCCATGGCAGGGGTGCTGGAATTAGAAAATCTTTAAGGTCCTTTCCAACACAAACCATTCTGTGACACTATGTTAGGAAGACTATTATTTCATGCCACAAGACTGCTCTTCAAGCACTCTTAATGACAATCACTGCATTTAGATAAAAAATGTTTCCCAGGGGACACTGACACTGCAGCTGTGCATTGTGCTGTTGCAATTGATTAATGTCAATGTACAAAGTAAAAACCTCATTTTAATAGCATTATCCACCCACAAGTTCTCTGGTGCCTATTCTGGGCCTCACTACCTCCAACAAGACTAACTAGTCTTGAGCATTTTGAAGGAATTTGAATTAAGAGGCTCTTATTACCAAGTCTGGGTAACTACCTTTAGTGATTCTACTAGGACGCAACAGTGAGAATGGGGAGAACAGGCTGAGCAAGAAAATAATTATCAACAATATCTCCCCACCAAAATGAAAGGGCATGGCAAGTAATTTCCAGGTACCTGTCCTGTATCATTCAATATTTTCTTATCAACAGTAAAAGAAAAGCACATTTAATAGGTCTTCCTACAGTAGTCAGAATGAGACCTCATGATTATTTTAACCAAGTCCGGAAATCTAGACAGAATGAAACCATCCATTCAGCAGAGTCAACATACAAGAAGCTACTCAAAAGCTGGCACAGTCAAGTGCAAAAGTGCAGTACAGAGAGCAGCATGTGGCAGCTCCTCACAGAAAAGAATCTAATACAGGATTATTCAAATGGCTGATGCTTGTTAAGACTCTCAGTGCAAGTAAATTCTGTCCAGACTTCAAGATCCCAGCTATATATACATATACACATACAGCATACAGACTTCCCAGGATGATCCCCCACCTCCCATCCTTTTCCTGCTTCCAACAGCAACACCAAAGCACTGTTGTAATAATTATGTGCTGTTGTGGCAAATCCAGTCACACACTACTTCCTCACTGAGTAGACATCACTAAAAAACTTAAGTTTAAAAATAGTGTTTTAAAGAGCTAAGGTATATTCTAAGTTGAGTCAACAAGAAAAAGCCACTGCACAAAAACTCTACTCCATACCGGAGCTTAAAATTTAAGCCATATATCCTGCAAAATACAGACAGTAATCCTTATGTTCTATTTAGTCCCTGTAAAGCTTAGTTGGATGTGACATTTAGTTTTAGGCACTTAAGTTTTACAAAGACATGGATTACTTAGAGTACCTAAAAGCAATGGCCTAAAAAACCCCAACATGTTTAGAATGTTTATTTACAACACAAAGGACAGCAAACTGGTAATAGACTCCAACCATAAGGAAAAAGGAATAACCTGTACTCTCTTTTCACAACAGAAACAGCAACAGGCTGATGCTTAATCAAAGATGAGTCAGATGAGACACCAAGCAAAGCTCTAATAGAGGACAGCAGAACACATCAGATTCTCTGGTAAGTCCTCGTCCTATTGCTTTCTTGAGACAAAAACGTTGAGTACTTGAGCCCTCCCTGTATGATCCATTATTAAGTTGTGTCCCTATTCAACAACACACCTGTCTTTTCAAAGAACTTTCTTTTGCTACTGGTATACTTGTAGAGGCCCTTTTTAGCAATTTTTAATGTTCCAAGACAGCTTGAACTGCAACCAGGCTTTGGCCTGCTGGTGGCGCCCCTAGTGCCCAAGGATGTCAGCACACACTCTCTGCCTGTCTCTGCTCATGTTTCTTCTGCGCTCTTTTGTTACATTTGAATTTGAATAAGAGAACCTGATTTGGCTTCAAATCTTCTTTTTCATCTGAGATTCAAGAAACAGGTTATAAGATGGTGTTAAAATTTTCAAAAAGGCAAATACTGCAAAAACAAGAAAAACCTGTAAAAATAAGAGGTAACTAAAGCTTGTACAGACTAACTTACAAGCTGTCGTTGTAATTATGTTGCCATGTCTCACCCCATGTCCCACGCCTGCAATGAATACATTCTTTGCTTTTGAGCTGAAAGCTTTTTCTTCTAGGACAAGAACAAGTTGAATGTACTGAAAGGTTTTGTGAGTGAAACAAAAATTGCAAACTGAAGAGACTAATGTAGACTCCAGATCTGGCAGTATACACTAAGGATAATAAACCTCTACACCTCAACACTCCCGGTGTTATTGTTTAAAGTCATACATTACAGGTCACTATAAAAGACCTCATACATGCTGCAAATGATCACTTGGAAAAACCTGACAATCCTACCTTTCTTTATCCCCAGGCTGGAAAGGGAGCTAATTCACTCCTCCAAACCAGCATCTTGCTGAGGATCTAAGTGCCTCTGACCTCCAACTGTGACAGACAATAGATTCACTTTAGAATCATGGGCACGAAAAGGCCTAAAATAGTTAAATGGATTTTCATGGTGTGTAAATCACATACCAATTAACTGTTGCTTATAAGCGTTTTCTCATGAACCTTGTACCTTCCACACAATACTGTGGTCTAGAACAGAAAATATTAGTGCAGTTTACCTTGTAGTAGCATAGACTTTTTTAAGATTTGACTCCTACTGCTAAAAAGAGGCAAAGAAGCTGCACCAATTGGAGAAATCAGAGAGAATATTCTATGGCAAAATGCTGGCAAACTGTCACATTCATCAGCATAATATCAACATCAAATTCTAATTCACTTTAGCCATTCCCCCCAAAAGAATAAACTGAATAAAGTCATTTTTAAGGACCACGTAAGAAACACCAATATTAGCAATAAACTTGATTTGCAACATTTCACTGCTTCATCCCCTAAGCCCCTTCTCTTGCATGCAGTCCTCATTTTCATCAGCATGCTGGTTTTGGCTGAGATGGAGTTAACTGTCCTTACAGTAGTTAGTATGGACTATATTTTGGATTTGTGCTGGAAGCAGTATTGATAACACAGGGATGTTTCCATTCCTGCTGAGCAGCAGCACATGCACAGTCAAGGCCTTTTCTACTCCTCATTCCACTCCACCAGTGAGGAGGCTGGGAGTGGTGGAATTGAGAGAGGAAATAGCTGGGACAGCTGACCTTGACTGACCCAAGGGATATCCCACACCAAATGACATGTTCAGTATAATGCAAACACATATTGTGAGAGAATATTTTAAAACTTTTAAAGCAAAAACCATATTGGACCTGGAAAATGAGACATTTAACTGTCCTGCAAGGATCCTAATGACATCCAGACTCAGAAATCACTGGATTTATTGGATGGATAATCATGTAAGTTTTCACCACAGAGTTGTTACTGAGAGTCCAGATGCTTGGAAACTTGTTTAGGACACTAAAGACATTGTCCTGTTTAACTTCTCAATATGTCTAAGCCATGACTGAATCTGATTAGAATATCTTCTGAAGACAGATAAAATTAATCACATTACCAGCCAAACAAACAATTCCATATTGAAACTAGAAACTTAGGAGAATGCTTTCCCCTAAAAATAAATAAAAGTAAAAAATTAAGACACTTACTTTGTTATATTTTAACAAATTTGTACTTCTTTATTTATAGATTCTCAGGAATCTGAATGACCTTAGAAAGGGAGATTTTCCTTAATTTATTATTATTGGAAATGGTTTAATTTGGTAACATAAAAAGGTTAGCAAAGAGCCTTTTGCCCCACATCCCTAAACTCCCGAATATTTTCCCCATGTATGCTTCCACAGGTGAAAGCCCAGTTTCCAGGATCCTTGCCTGGACAGGTAACAGCCCCAGCAAGCAGAAGCCTTTGCTCAGCTTCCAGGTCACTGCTGGAGGATATTAGTTTAGGGCTGGCATTGCTGTAAAAGGTATGAAAGTAAGGAGTGCTGTGCACAGGGGCACATAAGGCACACTCATTTTCACAGTAATGACCTGGCTAACATAAGCAGACTTTACTGCTTTGCAGTCCTGCATTGCTCATGCTATGGATGAAATTCTTGTAACTTGCTCAAGTAGAATTGTCAAGTTCCAGATTTACATCTGCCACAGAATAAAGTGCCATGTCCCAAAGAAAATCACTATTAGTACTTCTCCAGCTGAGAAACAGTAGCAGCACCTACTGAAGTATTTCTGCTGCTGTATTTCCTATAATTACTTCTTCAAACCTCCATTTGTTTTGATTGCTAAAGGTCCATGACTAGCAAGGAAGCTAGTAAGGCTTCTTTTGGGGAAAGCAGGGATACAGCTTCACATATAGAGGCCTTTAAATAAGAAGCCCATTTTGAAGACAAACTGGCCAGTGTTCAATATATGCTTCTACTTTTCATTTGCATTACTTAAAATGCTGTCTAAGCTGAATTCTGTCCATCACAAGTTTAACATCTTCCTAACCTATGCCAGTCTACTTAACATCACCTTTATCTGAATCCCTGCCCTGTGTGCAACCTTTTCCAGAAAAAGAAGAAATCAGCACAAACATGATACAGGCAATGAGCCAGAAAAAAGCTTTTCTCTATCCCTTCCCCCAGATGATGCCAGTCGAGGAGTGACCTGTGGCTTACAAGGAGCTGGCAAATTGCCCTTTGGATACAGAAAGCAGATGGGTTATGAGCTACTGAATACTGAAAGGCTTAGACTTAAAGAGGTAAGAAAGGACATGGTTAAATCCATTCCTTAAAATCCTAATCAAACAGCAACCATCCTTTGCTAGCAGGCAGTTCATCCTGGTGTCAGATCAATCAGGGCCACTGGTGCTTCAAAGGCTGTTGTTATGCTGATGCCTCAGAAGTAGTTGCCCAGTTCATATCCTTTCCTAACAACTCTTTTCCAGCAATCTGCACAACTTCCCAGTCCACTCAAGTGTCAGGCAAGAAACATCCAGGATAACAGCTGAAGAAATGAGTATAAAATCCTGGATGAAAGCCAGCAGTTCCCAGAAAACAGATATTAATTCTATATTCCATTCCTCCAAGGCTGACTACAGCGGAACATGCAGTAACCAATTTCTTATGGGAACTTCAATCTCTTTGGACAGAGACTGGGAGGAGTAAAACACAGAGAATCCATGAAGGAATAGAAAAAAGCCTAAAAGACACAGATGTGAGAGTGAGGTGACATTTTCAGATTTATTTCACTTGATTGGACAGAAGCGCACATCACTTGGGCCTTTTGTCAAAAGCAAGAGAAGACTAGAAATGACAAGTGAAAAAAATAACCCAGACTAAAGAACAAATTCACCCAGGAGTTTAAGAGGGTCTAAACTAGGTCCCTGAACTATTTATATAACAGAAAAATACTAAAATGACTGGCTGTTTATGAGTAATTATCACAGCTATTATAAAAAGATTTGTTAAGGGAATTCTGGTTGTTATATAATTATTCTATGGGACACCATCTGTCTTAAAGTCTTCATAAAACTAAACATATGCTGTTTTCACCAACTGCTGTAGTAGACTCACATTCTCATCCTGCTTACATGCTGCAACATAAGAAGCCTATTCATATCACTGGGAATGTGTCAGAGCCAAATATCAAGTAGTGCTCTGCTGCCAGTTCCTTTGGAAAGCCAGGCCTCCTCCTCCCATGCCCAACTAATAACTCAAGGGTAATTCAAGGCTTGCACTAACTCATCATACGCAGCTTAGCCTCTTGTTTCGCTGCAGCTTCCCTTTGGCAACACAGCTAGGACATGAACATTAAGGGATATTTCAGTTATTCTTAGCTTTTTTATTTTTCCCTCCTCTTTCAAGTTCAGGAAGAGGACAACTCAGAACTTTAACTGCTCAAAGAGTTCCTGTCAATAAAACAGGGTCCTCTGCAGCAGGTTCCCACTCCATCTCTTTGGAAAAGCTTTTTAGATAGGATCAAAGGTATATATTCCTTTTCCTTCCAATAAATATTGCAGATGTGGGTCAAAGGGTTCCAAAATTATTACAGAGGAAGGGATAACACATTTAGCACCTTACTTCCCCTGTGCTCTTGACAAGAGGTCAGCAAAAGTTTGAAGAGTGGTGATATAAGAATTGTCCCACAGCAACGCCATCTTTCAGTCAGGCAACGGTACAGGACCAAGACTTTGCAAAACTCAATACACTCCTCCTCCTCGTCAAAAATCAATTCCAAGTAGTAACAAATTATGCTGGCTAGTCACAAATAAGACTTGCTATTTTGAGATATCAGTGTAACAAAAAAAACAACAAAAAAGCCAAACAAATAAAACCCAACAAATTCAAAGTAAGACCAAACAAAATTAGCTGTTGAGTTGAGGAACTGCATGGAAGACCCAGCTGAGCTCTCTAGAAGCAGGATTACACATAATATAAAACATGAAACAGAATCCTTTATCAGTACCTGCCAAGGCTCTCAACTCAAGTCCTCAGAAACCAATATGCATTAAAACCTCAAGCTAACAGTGCTGCTGAAAAAAACTGAAAGTTTAAATTTAAACAATTTCCCAAATAAAGCCCATTTCATTTTTTCCTTAAGTACAAAAGAGTTAATACAATTTGTCATAGACACTAGGACAGTTACAGCACAATTAGCTGAAGTGGGCTGCCTCTCTTTCTAGGTGCTCACAGAAGGAGCAATAACAGGAATTAGACAACCAAAGTAATCTGATTTCATTTCTTTAAAAATTGTAGAATGACTGGCAATTACAAAAATACTATCAGATATAAAATAAACCTAATTAAAAATTTAACACACTGTTTATTTGGCACTACACTTGAACCACTAACATGTTAGAACTGACAAGTTTTGCAAATTTAAGCTTCTTACAGAAAATTTGCTACAAGGCTTTAAACAAAAGATGTGCAATACACCAGAATTATCTAAAAGAGAAGAAACAACAGCCAAAGACTATAGCCTTTAGGTAAGATTTACAAAAGGTATTTTGTACAGATACACACACGCTAGCCACTATTGGGGAGAATTACTGTCACAAGTCACCAGCTTCAGGTTTGAAAGCTACACAGCATTTTGTGTAGGCACACAGGTGGTGCTGATAAGCTTGTGGGTTCCATTAAAAATGACCATATAATATTGGCTTTCACATTTATGTATTAGCTTTTACATGTTGTTAATTGATAATAAATATTTAGATATAGTACAATTATAACTCCTTTTAGTTGCTCATTAGTTTAACACAATCTATTAGTTTTGCACCATAGGTTGTAGAAATAGTAGTGTAATAAATGTATTATATCATAAGTCTTAACAAAACACAAAATGTTAAAATGTTTCTATGCAACTAAAAGAATAGTGCAAAACAATTATGCCTGTTTCCCCCACATCTACTAACCAACCTCTCTAAGTAATAAGATAACAGTAACATAAACCAGAACACCAGAAAAAATTATAGAAAAACTCCTTATCAGAGAATGTGAAACAACAAAATAAAACCATAAGAAGTAAAATATATAAACTTAACCCACAAAATGTCATACAAATAAGTCAGAACATAAAATCAAACAAAAGGTTCCTAAAACATCAAAAGCTCACAAGATTATTTAAATAATATATAAAACATATAAATATGCATGCACCCCCTGTAATGTAACAGTATATAAAAAACATTGTCTTAAACTAAAGTGTGTTTCTTGGCCAATCACCAAAAACACAACAGCACTAAATGTTTATCCCCTTTTATCCCTTTATTAAATTTTGAAAAATTCTAAAAAGTAAACTCTATTTTTCACAATTCCATCCCCATGAAGGCCATCCACTTAAGAGCAGGGCTCCATGATCCTTGTGGGTCCCTTACAATTCACTAATTCTGTGGTAGGTATTTTTAAAAGTAGTATTTCACTCAGCTGAGAAGGAAGGACAGTATGTGGCAACAGCACTCAGGCCCTTTTTGCTCAGTAGGAACAAAAGGAAATTAGCAGGGCATAGCCCACAGCCAGAGCAGGAGCTGCCTGGGCCCTGAGCCCATCACAGGCAGATGAGCAAGGCCCCCTCAAACCACCTGCGGTGCTTTCCATCCAAGGACTCAAACCACTAGAGCTTCTGTGGCTGGGCACCATGTGGCACAGGCTCACACAGTGCTCACCCCACACTGCTCGGTCCAGCAAGTCCTGCTGTGTCAAATACAGAGCTGGGTAGCAAACAGACCCACAGTGTGGCTCTTTTACTACCCTTCCCTGACTCCAGGCTGTGCAGATGTGTTCCCTCACAGCAATACCCCGGTATCAGCCCAATTTAATCAGTCTGGCTGCAGCACTGGAACACTTGACCCCAAGAGAGTATTTACTTCCTAGCATTGGGCAGCATGGACTGACCGGTTTCCTATCAGAAAATCTGCTCTGTTAAAAGATGCTTCTGGCAAATCTCCATAAATTCTTTCTATCTTCCCAGATCCAAATAAGCTTGTAAGTGTACGTGTGTGGTGGAAAGGCAAAAGTTGTGCAAAAAGTTTTTTAAGTCCTCCTCAACCTTCAGCATTCTCTGGTTAGAGCTCTTTAAAATACCTAATGGCAAATTAATCAGGCAGGGTTTCATCATCCAAACTGATTATATTAAGTGTTTATATCTCCATCAATAGTACTGAAGCTAGGGATGGACAACTGCACATCCAGCACTGCTCCACAGTGTTACATCTTAAAAACTGTACTAAGCAGATATTTAAAATACTTTACAGTTCTGTAACTTAAGGCTAAAATAATTCCACCTGCCGTGACCAGCCCAGTTTCAAGGCAAAATCCTCCATACACAAAAACATAGAGACAAGATCATCTGCAAACTGGCACACTTTTTTCAGACATCTTAACTGAGTTTTCCCATGTTAACCCCTTTCTGGAAATGTGTCATTTCTGAAGTACTTTAAATGAAACTCCCCTTGGGAAAGCCCTTTCCCTGCCTGCTGCCTCTCTCCAGCCAGTGTTGGCACAATACAGCAAACTAGCTGCAAGTCTGAGGACTGCCAGCCTGGGGCAGCTCCACTAAAGACAATAAGGAAATAGATACTGCATGGCTTCTGTATTAAAAGCTCCATCTCAGGGCTGATACAGACACTCCAACTTGATCAATAAGCACAGGACTGGAGCACACAATATTTCTAGCATATGAACAAAATCAGCTCAAGTAATTGAATACCAGGGAACAATACTTAGATTCAACAAGAAATCCATTGTTAAAAAAATTATTTATCACTAGCTACTATAGATGAATTTTGATGAGCTCTAGTTTGTTGATCTTTAAATTGCTTTGTTTCCCTAGAGATCATATAAAGAAAGTAGAAAATAATTTATTTGAAACACAATCCAAGAAAAAATTATAGTTTTGAATCATAGCTCTTTTGAAAGGTTTTAAAAGCATTCACCTAAATTTATTATCATACTGTCATGTAAAATGGGTTTTCAATAGTACCAGTGCCAATACATCTCACACAATAAAGCAACTTCTAGCAAAGTCAGAAGTACAGCTTCTGGGAGAAAAAGTTGAGACAAAGTCTCACTCCAGCTGATGAGAAAAACCCATTCACTGTAAAACCCTTTTCATATGCAGGTCTGCTGCTCTTGAATATGAAAACCAATTCTATCACATCACTCTTCCCAGCAGTGCTGCTTCTTTCCTTGAGCTCTGCTGAATGCATGAGCAGCTAGGAATGCCTACTGATGGCAACAGGAGTACACCTAACCATATCTGAAGAGAAACTCAAATTCATGGACCAGCTAACAGCAAAAGAACCTCTGCAAAAAAAGGTTTTCCATTTTCTGCTTCAGGAGCATAGGGCTGCATTTCATATAATTTCCTTGCAGGAAAAGCATATCCCTAGGAAAAGGACAGGAATGCAGTGTTCTCAGCTCATTAAGGAAGCATTAGAATTGAATGAGTGAACACCGATGAACACCAACCACTCCAAGTTCCAAGTGCAGGTAAAACACAAAGATCATCTGTCCCCACCAGTAGGCTGGGCTGCCACCAAGAGCCAATAAAAGTGAAAGGGCAGCACAGCAGTCACACCACCTCTTGGCAATGCTCATGCACTTAATTCACAATGATAGCTATGTGTCAATAAAGTCATTTACACTGCAGCAAATTCAAAGCACCAATTCCCTCTTCCCTGCAATTCTGCTGAGGAGAATCCAATCTAAAAGTAAGAGATCCTTCCTGTCATATCCCAGGCAGTATGTGTGCACTAGCCACTCTGCAAACGAAAAAGAAAAATCACACAGTAGTGTAATCCTAAAAATGATACCCCAAAAATTTCAGGTCTAAATAACCCAGATCACACTTGCTATTCTGCAGGTTAATCACTCAACTCTATTGCTAAGGTACAAAGTAAAAATGCCAGTTGCATTTAAAGAAAGGTCAAAGCAGGTTGCAAAACAATGCTGAAATGCAGGGGTTTACATGGTATAAGAATCGATGATACACTGGAATGAAGTAAGGAATAAAATAAAGCTCACTGTATAACTTCTAATATACAGCAATTTACTGGAGAGTAAAAATGATTATGTAGTCCTGCAGCAAGCAACTTGCATTAAATGGGGAGGGGAAAAAAAAGCAAGGACAACAAGCCTGAACTACAGGTAGCTAAAAAGAAACCAAAGCATAGCAGATTTAATAGTCCCATTAAAAACAATCTTCAATAAACTTCTGATAACTGCTTGATGTTTGACATCTGCAGGCAAAAGAAATCTTTTTAAAGTCCATTTCAAACTCACTGCAGCACTACATTTAGCCTGCAAGCAGAAAACTGACAACGCCACAGAGAACCTCCACTACATTCTCTTATAGCTGATCCCAACTTCCTTTCCAGGAATATGCAGGCACATACTGATATGCTTTCTGGCAGGCTTTGGTTTGTGCCCATGCAAGTAACCTTTTATCAGCTACAGTTCTTAAACCTTAGATCTTCCCTCCAATGCGCATTCCTCCTCCATGCTGGCACAGAGGTTGCTTCCTCCTCAAGACACTACTTCCTTTAGCTGTTATCTAAACTGGAGCTATGAATTGTGTCATTTTCAAAGGAAACAAAATAAGACATAAAAACAATACATTTGCAACCTATATCATTTCACCATTTCAGCTGAGAGCTGTCAAACCAACAGGGACACCAGTACAATTAACAGTGTTGCCTGCCAGCAGATGGAGAATCTGCCACCAAGACAGTCACTTCATATAACACAAGAGCTAAAACTCAGCAGAATTTTTCTGAAAGGATGCTCCTCAAAACAAACTAGGCATGATTAAAGCAGACAGGATTTTCTATTCTTTTCTGCAAGAAGCTACTGAATGTAACTGGAGGCATCAGGAAAAAGCAGTATTATTACCATACAAATATCTGGAACTTAAAGAGTCCTAATAATCAAGTACTTTGAATTAAAACAGCAGATGTGTCACTTGCACCTTGCTATTCTCTTTCTGATCTGTTCTGCAGCCACTAGAACATACTTGACAATGATCTAGATGTAAACTTAAGCATTAATTTTGCACTCACAGCACTTGGCAAAACTAAAGTTTTGATCAACATATGAGTCACCAGTACTGAGCAAAAAGAACTAGAACACTAGAGCAGAGTCCTTACCTTCTGCTTTTCCTATCACCACTATGTCCTTCAACACCACAGAAGGAACCCCAGTAAGGAAAGCCATCCTTCCCAGCAGGCACTGCCATATGCAATTCACTCTGCACCAAGGGCCGGCAGTACCACTACAGCTGTTGTGAGAATACATTCCCACATCACCAGTGCCAGCTGCCATCAACCTGGGGCAGCTGTAGCCACTGCTTGACATTGCTCTTTTAGCTGGTCACCAGCTTCATTTCCTCAGAGCACCTGCTTTCCAAAACCTTAGGCAAAAGCTAATTTTAGCAGCAGTGAGTAACCTTAGCAGATTTAAGAAACTTGGTGTGATTATGCTCCAATATCCTTTCCTGCATTTCTAAGTATCCAGCTGGCTTCCTCATGGTCCTTCTGGTTGCAGGCTGCAAATAGGGCTCACGGAAGGAGCCCACAGAAATCCATTTTGGTTCTCCTTATCAAGTTACAGTAGGTAACAGAAGGGAAAGCCCAGGAAAACCATCCTGCAATGTAAGCAACAAGGTAGAATGATATTTGGAGTGACTGCTTCTTTATATACATATCCATCCTAGATTTTCAAATCTGAATTTCTTCAATAAAAGGAAAAAAAAAGGAAAATTTCCTAAGCATGTAATTAAATATAATGGAAAGTATAGTGAAACAAAATAACTTTCTGGTAAGCATGAAGCACCTTAATGCTGCAGCAGTGTTGCTTTGAGATTTACACTGCACTGTGGAACAGTGGGATAATGCTAACATACAAGGACAACTCCTCTGCATGTTTTTGGCTTTTATTGTGAGAAGAGATTTGAATAACAATTATCTGACGCCCTAGTTATGTAATGAACCCTTAAAACATTTCCACATGTATTTTCTACACTTGAGATCTTGCCCTAAGTGGCACATTTAGTTGTTCCACAGCAGACCTTGCCTTTACTTTTCATTTGCATACACTCAAATACTGCTTTACACACACATCTCAACTAGACCACAGTTCAGAGTTTCTATACTTGCATGTAAGTGCTCTAAGAGCAGCAATAAATGTGCATGACATGTAGTGTCCAGAAAAACTACACTAAGTGAAACAAGAGAAGCATTAAAGACCCAATAGATGGGAATGCTTAACGCAGAGACAGAAGTTACAGCCCTACCTGCAATTGCTCACCAGAACCTCCTTCCTCTAGACCTTAGAGGTGAAAATCTACTTTAGATGCATTAACTGTGTGAGAACCAGGGTTATTTTGTGTTTTGTGTTGAAACCTGAAATTGTTTCCCTATTACTGAGTCTTATCTGTTGAGAAAGTCTTATTTTACACACATAAAGTCAAGTAAGAAAATCAGCTCTTCTGGAGGTCCAGATCATATCATGTACAGCTGCTTTCACAAGAACTTGAATCAGTTACTTGGAGAGATTGTTAAAAAATGCTTGTGTCTTCAGATTTGGGTTTACCTTGATCAAATTTACTGGTAACTAGTGAAGAGGTGCAACACCATAATGTACTCTCATGTCAGAAAAGCTGGCATGTGTAGAGTTCAAATACTTGAACTTTCATTAAAACATAATGAAAAAAAATCTGAAAAAATTCAGTAAACTCTTCTATTACTAGCAGTGAGTCATCTTTTTGACCAAGCACAAGTAGGAACAGGTACTCATGAACATGATGTTGGTATTGAACATCCAAGAGCAGTATCAGTCACCTACCTTCTTTCCTCTAGGCAAAACCACTGGATAAGCTTGGGGAGGAGGACCACTTGGGGAGCTGACTATCTGATCCATTTGTAGAACTCACCACACAGAATCTGAACCTCCCCCTAACCCCAGAAAGAGCTTTCTCATAAGAAAAATCCTAATTTCTTTCCCTTCACAAAACATGCTGCATTGTAGAAATCTACCACAAAATACAAGGTAGATGTGGCACTTAGGGACATAGTTTCACTCTGCTTTGTTCTCCTTTCACCCCCAGTTCTTGTATTGAAGTCTTATTTTGAAAACTTCAATTTTTTAATTACAAAACAAACAAAAATATCACACTTTAGCAGGGGCCTTCACTGCAGTTTATTATTCAAGGATATTTAGCTTTTTGAAAGTTCTAACCCTTAGAGAATGCAAGAAGTATGCATTACATCTCTACTACTGGCAAATATAGACAAAATTACCTGTTGAATCTCAAACCCTCAAGCACTTGCAAACAAACAAGCTCCATTCCCCAGCACACCCCCTTATTTTGCTCCCCATTCTATGCTGCTACTGTCATGATCATATGCTGCTACTGTCAGCTACCCGTCCTTCTCTCAGCAAGGGGCTGAATAAAGGCAGCACAAAATAAAGCCCTGGCAAGGAATTGCAGAGCTACATGGATTTCTCTCATCCTGCCACTATTCCCTTCTCAATGTGCTGTGGACTAAGAGAAGACAAAATTATCAGAATAACAAGCACCAAGCCCTCAACACAACGTAGGCACCAGTACTGTGTATATTGAGACTGGCACCACATGCTACAGACTCAGTTCAAGCAGCCTGGTAGCAGCAGAAAAAGTCAGAGATTCCCAGAGATATAGCTGTAAGTTACCTGCACCACTGAGCATTGGTCCTTACCTGTTTTTGAAGTCAGCATAAAAAGACCAAAGGGGAACTGTGCAGTACTTTCAGAGCTATGAACTCAGCTGTCACACACTACCAAAAGCTCACAGATGCTCCCTTATTCTTTCTCCTCCAATGTACTCAGTATTCCCAAAACTCAACAACACTCTCCTAACCACTCATTAGTTCACCAAACAATTCAAGCAGTGAACCAGTTTTTGTTCACCACTTAGTAACATTCAGTATTACCAATTCTAACACCATTCACCATCCCAGTCCCAAATTTAACATTGCAACAACAACACCTATTTTTTAAATGTTGCAACAATAAACATTGGGCTAAAAAATAAAAAGTCAGCAGCAAAACAAACTTGAGACATTTTTACATTTAAAAGGTTTTCCATCTCTCTCTTTACCTACTCCACTAACAAAAATACTACTTACTGAAGTCTGCTCTAATGCTAAGTTCTGCATTATTGTTTCCCTTCTAGATAATTCAAAATAAAACACTTTTAGAAATATGCGTCTACAGCAAGGATGACAAAAACAACCATTTATTAGTTACCCATTCAAGCTTTTTTGTATGCCTTCAATGTTAACATTACAATATACAGTGCTTCACTAGATAAGCCATTACAACACAGACACTCCTACTGAGAAAAACACAAACATACTGAGGAGTTGCACAGCAGTTTGAAACACATCCTTGTGCTTTTTCAGTTAATAAAGTTGTTTTTTAAAATTCCAGCTCTTTCCTCTTTAAAGCCTTCCACCTACAAAAGAACAATACTCAAGACAGACAGCAGTCTCCATACAATAGCTGTTTGCTAGTATACCAGGGCATTTGGTTCCTAGGAAACATGCCAAAAAAAAAAAAAAAGAGACCACCACTAACAAAAAGTATCCAAAGCCCACCCAACTCTGACCAAAGCACTGACAACAGCAAGAAACACCAAAACAAAGCCTATTATTTCAGTCCAAAACCTTACCAAATCCTGGGCAGGTTTTTACAAGTTTTATAGCCTATAAGAGAGACCCAGTCAGAGCAATTGGCTTCATAACACAGAAACCAGGCCAAGCCTCACAGCTGTAGGAAGCAGAGGAAACAGAACAGAACAAACTACCCTTTTGAACAATACTTTTCAATGTCCTCAAGGTAATCTATCAGCAGTTGTTTCCCAAACTTCTATGAAAAAATGGAAGGTCCTGGGAAGATCAAGCAGGTCAGCATCAAAAAAGAAAACAACTCAACAGCTGAATGCCTCATTCTTTTTATTCTTTTTTATTGATGTGTTCTTCACTGTTACACTTGAAATGACATTTCAAGAACATACTTGGTCAGAAGGAGAAGCAGTTATTTATACAGTTACAGTATCCACAGGAACATATAGGCCAGGGCAGTCAACCCCAACAAAGTGTCAAAAAATTCGAAAACTCATAATCAGCCGGTTTGAAAGCACTGCAATCACCCAGCACAATACTAACAAATGAACAAAGTATCTTATGTTGTGAAAGGGCCATGCCAGCAAGCATAAAAGCTGTCAGGTGAATCATGCCAGTGCCAGGCCAATGAATTCTACACTGTAGCTCTACCCTCCCTCCCTGACACGGAGCCTCCTCAGTTCGTATTAGACAGGAAGCTGTAATTAAAGGGCACTGGTTATAACTGAGGGTGGAAAGAATATTGCCTGAAAGAAGGAAATCACCACCAATGTTACTTATATTGCTTCTACAATCTTTGCAAATCACAGCGCAATTGTAGACAATTACAGTCTACCAAGTACTTCAGCAACTGCTCCCATTTGCTTATTTTCCTGCCTGCAGAAGAGAGAAGCCCTCATGAGTTCTTCATGTCCGTTTTTTCATTATGGGATTAAATAAGAAGAGGATGTAGATATGCATCTCGGTTCTCTTCCTCCCCTTTAAAGGATAACACAAACACAAAGATATGCCAGAAGTTCAGAAAAATGTTACTTATTTAATCAGCCAGGTAAGGACAGGGAGGAGCTTTACACAAAAATCAGTCTTCTGAAGCCACAAGCAAGTTAAGTGACAGTGATTAGCAAAAATGTATTCAAGGATGATACAGTTTCAGAACAACAACAAAAAAAATAGCAAGCACCATCAGCTGACAGGAACAGTAAAATTCCTGCAATTAACTCCTCCTGTCCTTAGCAAACTTCTTGGGCAATCTCACCGCACCCTGGACTCTTTGTACCAAAGTATTTTTAACTGATCAGAATTAAGCAGACAAACAACAAATCAATGCACAGAATACTTCTCATTCTCCCCCTGTAGAAAGCTGACTAATTAAGATAAAAAGGAAGAAAAAAAAAGAAAGGAAGAGCCAACCTGCTGATACAACAGCTCTCCAGAAGAGGAGCTAACAGAGCCCAGTTTACTCAGTGCAAGCCCTGGCTGGCAAGTTCACATCCCAGACCCACTACTGCTTTTACCAGCTGGGCTGGAGTTATAGGGGAGAGCCACCAACAGCTACAGAAGTGCCCTGCCACTGCATCTCAGCATGGATGCTGCACAGCCACTTGCTGTCCCACTCATCCTGCTGTATGTGACATGGAAATACAGAATATCAGCTCATCATCTGCACCTGCTACTAGCATGGAACTTACTGAAGTAAAAGGACACACACATTTTTCATCACCTGTGCATTTTGCTCTCATTTAACAGTTCACTTGCCCCATGTTGTCCTCTTGCCCCACCACCACAGTAGCTTTCATTTGCCTAATCGGCATGATAAAAGGAACAGCACGAGCAAGTCCTGATACTTCCTTCACTCCAAATCCATAAAGTCAATTATAGAAATCAAGGCATTTTAAATGTAACAACTGTGGATAAAAAGGTTCTAAGTTTAGGTATATTTTGCTTTTAGGCTTTCACAAGGTGAAATATTATTAAGTATGACAAGATGGTATTCAGCCTGTAACATTCACTGTTGCAGAGTCTAGCATTTAAAGCCAAAACATATCTACATTAAAGAGAAACAAATGAGCTACTGCACAAATCATGGAGAACCTCCACATCCATAACCCACAGAGCAGTAGATAAAATGAGGAGAGGACCCAAACAACCCTGCAATAAGGACTAGCTGACAATTATACAAATGGATATAAAAAAGAGCAGCTTCTTATTTCTTACATGATTTTCAGGGACTGAAAATGAACCATTTACTGAAATGCTTTTCCTTAGGGCTGCCTTCTGATCCTGACAAATGCCCTGAAGTAAAATCCAACATGACAGAAGCTACAATACAAGAGGATGCAAGTTGAACATTGCATTCCATGGGAGGGAAGAAACGGGGGAAAAAAAAGGAACAAAAGATATTTCAAGAAGGGTTAAAAAAATAAAAAACAAACACTCAAAATAGTAGTCAGTTCAATATTTTTTCCCATAAAAGTGTTGGAATTCAGACTGACCAAAATGGATAAGACAGGTAAGAGAACTAGCAAAAATGTGAGAATGTGAGCACTCTATAAAAAGAATATTCAAAGCCATTGGCATAAGACAAATGCCCAATAAGCCATACCAGGGCACCTTAAACCTGTGGGGTCTAAGGCAGAAAAAAGCAGGGGAAGTAGACAAAGTCACTTTAATAAAACACTAAAAATAATCATCAACCTCACCACGCACCACCTACAAGGGATGGTCCTTATATTTAAGCACATTGAGACAAAAAACATCTGCTATGTCAGACAAACACAGGACAAAAACAAAACAACCCAAACCAACTCCCTCACAAAAAAAAAAAGCCAGAAAAAAACACCACAGTTGGGTCAGGAATTCCCAATAGCCAGTTTTGTGGCATGGCATTCCATCCCACCACTAAGTAGCTCCCTCTCCACCATCTAGGGCTGAGACCCCCGATATGAGCATTGTAAGACACCAGGGTGCAAAACAAAAAAAGCCCATTGGAGAAAACACTCGTGCTCACTGCTGTGCCCTCGGTCACACACACACAATGGCAGCACAATGGTTCTGCTGTTTCTAACACTCCCATTGACTTCGTGGGGAGATGAGAACAGGAATTAGCTCTGGATCTTCAGCAGCCATGAAAAGCACACACACAGTCCATCTCCTCCAGGCAGCTTGAAAAGCAGAAAGACTTGAGCTTTTGGTGAAACCCACAGCGCTGATTCTTTTCTCTGTAAACTGCTCCAGTGACATAAGTACATAAAACATTTAGAGTTACTGGATTGCTGCTTCTATTCAGCTCAGTGGCAAAAGACTGTGACTGAGACAAATGCAGAGGAAATTCTTGAGAAAAAGAAGAAAGTCAAACGCAGATGATGTAGGAAGGTCTGATCCACCATTGCACTGCCAGCCAAGAATGGCCACAGGAGACCTTTGTACTTTAATTTATGCTCTCTCAGTCAGGCTGAGGAGCAGCAGCTGCTGCAGTCAGAGCAGAGAAGGCGCGGCTGTCAGCAGAGCAGACGGGAGGGCAGTCCTTATGCCTGCTACCCTGTGGAGAGAAGAAAGAGCAGGAAAAGAAAGGCTTCCCCAGCAGGGACCCCTCACTGCAAAAACAGATTCTGGCTGGCACGAGCAAAAGCTGTCCTCTTACAGGAGCTTTAGCAGTATTGGTATGGAGCAGAAGTGAAAGAACAGAACAAGGAAAAAGAGTTAGAACATATACATACACATGCACACAAGCATACCTGTATATATATATATATATATATATGCATAAAAGTAATCATGCTAACATACACTGCCCACACTCCATTTTATTAATGCTAGAAAATTCCACTGTTTTCTAGCAATCACACTTTTGGAAGCAGAGCTAGCCTACAGCATTAAATTCAATTTGCAAGATGGGTTTACTTCTCATTCAGTAGAATCTACAATATGCAAGATCAAGGCACAATGCAGAGCACAGCTATATAGTGAGCAACAAGGATGGGACAGAGAGGGAACAATTCTTTGCCACTGCCAAGAAAACAGGAATTAATCCAAGTACTTCACACATATATATAACCAAACAAAACCCCAAAACCACCTATCCCCACCAAAAAAAACCCACACACCTAAAAACTTAAGAAAACCAAAACAACCAACCAAAGTAATACACATTTAAATGCTAAGCCTTAAAGTATTTTGTTCCATTGTCCAACTTTTCATTGAAGTACTTCCAAAATAGATTCCCATGCAGCAAATAAAACAGATTTCAAGATGAACAGCCACCGAAGTGTTTTCTCAGGGCTTTTTCTTTTTCCTTTTTTTTTTTAAGCTTTCCTACAGCAACAAGACTAAGTTCTTTACCTGGAAATTCAGTTCCCAAGAGGATCAGATCATGGACCTGAGCCCTGAGAATAAGAATTTACAAAGGCATTCAGAAGCACTCATTTATTATTTTTAAGTAAAACAAAACGTCTTAGAACCCTGTAAGCTATTTTTTTTTCTTATTCTCAAGCCCAGTAAACTAGCTTAAATCTGAAGTCAGTCTCTGTATGGTAACCTAGCTTTGAAGGATCTGATAATGCCATCGGGTTTATGCTGCCCTCTTGCCTCTCTCTTCCTTGTCAGCCAGTCAATACCATCCACAACACATTCTTCCTTCCTTCCCAGTACTACTATGCAAATAAACAAGAAAAGTCTCACATTTCATTTATCAGATGTCCAATGCTGTGGTATAAGGTAAGATGACTTTATAAACTTGCCTTGATTAACAAAATTTCTTGGGCTACAACACAATCTTCCAGATGTCACACTTACACAGTACCAATGACTCCACTCTCCTGCCTGGCCACTGATTTACCTTTTGCAACCCCTCAGGGTTCTGCTCTCAGCACAACACTGATCTCTGCTTCACAGACAGCCTAGGCAGCAAGGCCCATAAGCCACACATTTGCTCAGGAGCTTTCTCAGGGCCCAGACAAGAAAGGAACTTCAAACTTCCCACCTTTCCTTCCAAAATAACAGGTAAGTGCTACATTTGGCCTTTTATGTTACAACCAATTGCTGGAATCTTCCAAAATAGTAACCAAAGGAAGGCACAACCTGGTGTCTGCCTGAGAACACTCTTCAGATTCATCTGCCCATCACAGAACTCTCGTTTTTTATGCATTATTTTGTTACTTAATAAGAATGCACCATAATCAATTGCAAAACTAGATAAGGATTCTGGGAGTTTAGGCTTGCATGTTTCTTCCTTTTGTGAAGCATGGGAAAGAGAGGATGAAAAAGGTCAGAACTTCAAGGAATTGCAATCCTACATAAAAAACTGCCAACTGTATGTCTTACTGTTAAACATGGCCTGGGCTGAAAATGGTTATTTCATTGTAACTGGAGGAGCTCTGTAGAGATCCAACTAGGTCACCATCTGGAAACTTAAAGCTCCTCTTCGCAGCAGCAAGCTTTTTCATCTGTGACATTCAGCTGTAGTTGCCCTGGACTGGTACACTCTGTAGACTTTACACGCCTCCTACATTTGTAATTCAACCATCTGAACCACTGAAAAGGAAGGTGTCCAAAATTTGTTTCTTAATGGCATTATGTGGAAAAGCCAGGGGCAGGGTACAGCTGGGAGCAGATAAAAGGTGTTTCAAGCTACATTCTTCAGATGCAGGATTTTCATTGTGGTTTCACAGAAGCTAAGCAGATGAACATGAAAGTTAATTGACTCCAAGCTGCAGAATGCTTTATTAGATGCCTGTTGGAACTCCACCTCTCCCAAAGCAAGCCAATACAAATGGAAAAAAGGTACAGCTAGCAACTGGATGTCACTCACTTCAGAAAATTAGATTCAACAGTCAACCAGGTAAATTCACAAAGAAAAAAATCACACACATTCTAGATATAAAAGGCTGGGGATTCAGAGCATATTCCATAAGATTTATCACTATGTACCTGCCTTGTTTCTTACAGTTCTCAATAGCTCTCTATCACTGGCCACCTTCTGAGGATATTTACCTTAAACAGACCTATTGCCTGGTCCAGCATGATCACAGATATGGCCTCTTAGTTGCATATATAAAAAGGCTGAGGTCCTCCTTGGCAGTGACATCTTATTTTAGTTATTTTCTATATGAGGAAATGCTTCAACCAAGCATAATATTAGATATCAGAGAGAAAAGACTAGAACACCTCACAGCACATCACCCACTAAGAGCTTCAAAACAAATTTCTGTGCAAGTTTTCGTTCTTGCATCCTATCCAAATGCAAGAATACTTCCTTCTATTTTAAATGCAAAATACCATATTAAGGTAACTGATTAATAGTGAATATGTCTGAATTTAAAACAGTGTTTTAATGCTCTATATTTTCATTAAAGTAGCATAATACCCAGAAAACTTGAGAGCTACCTTTAACAAGCTCAAAACATTACTTCCAATACTAACCTTTGAAACTTAGGACAATTTACTCCTTTTGCTTCCAGTTCCTTTTCTGATTATTATAATTAGTTAGGAACAAACAACAAATACATAAATCTCACCCTACTCTCATTGTGAACACTGAGAATCCATTTTGAAACTTTATAACAGTTTACAGACTATTAAGTACAAACTGCTGGTATTATCTCAGGTTAAGGCAGAAAGAAAAATTTTCACTAGACACATTCATCCCAAAAGTTCAAGGGAGAAAGAAAAAAAACCTCATCTTTACTACCCTTCAGCAAAGCACAGGAGGACTATCATTCCAGACAAACTCCTACTGGATCATACCAGACCAGTATTAATGGCTTTGTTTCCACAAGTTCTGTAGTAACTGTAGCTGTGCAGATTTCAACATTCCTTTCATACCTGAAGCTTTCCTAACTCAGCCTGGGGTTGATCAAAGGTATCAGGCTTTTAATATAGACATGACAACGTGTCCACAGACTGAGCTAATTAAGATGAAATATTCCCAAGGGACATTGCTCAGTACAGTAGATAGCTTTTTTCAAATTGGGTCTGTCCACAAAAATTACTAAATATGCCAAATACTAATTGCAGGGTTGGTGTTTGACACGGGCACCATCCAAAAAAAAAAAACCCAAACCTACAGGGCTTTGGGCTTTAAGTCAAGGCAGGCAAACCAGTCTGGTGTTTCAGCAGCAAAATGGTTGCCCCAGTCACATCATCCCGGAGGGAAATTTTTCTCCTCCTATGTCATTCTTCACCAACCTCCCAGTTGGTCCATGAAACTGTATCTTACACAGGCTTTAAGTTGGTTTAGCTGGTAAGGATACAGTCTTCAAATGCCCCCTGGGACAAAACCATCAAAAGTCCAAACTATCTTTGGAGTGTACGGTACCCTAGGCAGAAATTAAAGATTATTCAAAAATGCCCTTTTATCACATCTTTCACACTATACAAAACAGCCAAGCATATTTTAAAACAAACAAACCTACCTGTTTTAGGTAATTAAATTGTTAATCCACACAAAAGTAACAGAAATACAGATAATAGGATCTTTTAAGAAACTTTTTTTTCACTTCTTTATCATTAACACTTCAACTTGCATAATAAGAAGTGTAGATGCATTGAAATATTGTTTCTTCACACACTGAAGGGAAAAGAAGGAGCAAGATTTTTTCCCCCTAGGGAACTCCCTTGCATTACATCTGGTCAAAAGGCACGGCTCAGCACTCTCCTCCAAAACCTTATAGCAGTTCTTGACTCTGGAGGTTAATGTTTCATGTAAAGGTATGTGACAATGAAGCAGATTAAGAATTCAGTGCAATAGCTCAAAGTTCTTCATTTCACTTGGTGGTACAATGAATCTAAAATCAGGGATCATTAACCTTGACCATTTATTTCTTTTCCTAAACCATCTATAAGAATCAGTTTCACATTTCTTTAAAGCCTTCCTTAGGGGCAAAAAAGGTAGCTCTTGTTGTTTACTTTTAACAGTACTGAAACCGGTATTAGCACAAACTAAAACTACATACTCCTATTGCTTTACCACAAAGTGCTGAAACAATCCAATAGTAGGAAATAAATGCAATATTCATCAAGTTCTGCACTTAGAGAGACTGTTTTTACTTTTTCTCTATCAATCACCAAAGCATAAACACAACTAGACCTAGATGTTCACTCCTCATTCAGCTGTAAATTGATTTTCGGGCATGATTTATGCACACACCTCCTTTTATGCTTTGTTTACAGAAATCCTTCTATCTGACACACTAGCCTACTTGATAAGACAGCATTAGCAGTAACAGAACATATTTCATACCCAAGCCATTGTCTTTAGCCTAAGCTGTCGTTGAAGTTCAAATGCCACTAATAAAATGTGGAGATTTCTTATGTGGCTGCTGGTAGAGGACATCAGTAGCGGTGCTTTAGAGCTGGGCGTTAGCAGCTCCCTGGGACACAGAAGTATCGTGAAGTTGCTGTTATTATGTACAAGCCTGGCAAAAGCAGGACTCAGTACTCAATGAAGTGAAGGCAATCACTACTTATAAAAAAATGACAGCAGTGAGCAGCAGTGAGCAGCTTGCTGTCCGCAGTGGTAGCAAGGCACACTGCCTGCAGGAACCGCTGTTTTCTGCACATTATTTCAGCACATGTAAAGCTATTTCGTGCAAGCACACCATTACTCTGCAGTTAGAACAGACAATTGCTTGCTGAGGATGAGCTCTGGGTCCTTCATCAGTCAAGTTATCCCACTGCTCCACAGATTAGAGTCTCATAGGGCTCCTGCTGCTGTAGGGAAGTTATTGTGTAATGGATGGCCAGGCAAGACACTTTACTCTGAAACACAAATGAGCAGGAACAGTCCCTGTTATGCTCAACTGTTCTCTGCCAGAGTTTTTGGTTAGACCACTCTGTCACCCTTTTTGCCAGGTCTTAATTTCTTAGGCAACTGAAGTAATTGCTCCAGCTTCTTTGAATGACTTTTCAGTGTTTTGTTTGGGGAACCTCTTTGGGCTTTCTCACACATCCTCCCTTTTTTTGTTTGTTTTTTCTGTTAAAAACCTGCATTGTTTAAAAAACAATTATGTAGCTGCCAACAAGTGATTCCCACTGAAGTCAACAGAATCTGCTCTCATGCAGAGGGTTGTAGTAAGTGCCCAGTCATTTACAGAGCTGAAAGCCTTTGCACTCTTTAAGTGCATGAAGGGCTAAGCAGGGGGCTCATGCAAAATTAATAACACATCAGGAAGTGGATGAGGAGAGGGAAGGTACTGAATAATTGATCCACAGTTTGTTTTCTGTGAATTCTGAAACAACTTTATGGATGTTTGTTTTGGTTTGCCCTTGTGTTTGTTTTTTCCAAGGCAGAAAGTTTTTGAACTATAGATCTACTAACAAAACCAAGTAAAATAATGACAAGAGTAGTCCTTTGATAACAATAACTGCGGAAAAGTATCTTCCTAGAAAGAAGGAGATGGAAAAAAAAGCCAGGTATTTTTTCAGACAAAATAGGACTACCCTTTCACTTTTATACGCTTACATTCTTAAACATCTTCTGCTTTATGAACAAACACATGTATTCTATTCCTCCTTGTTCTGTGAAAAATTACAGGTTTCTCTTCTCACCATCACTTACACAGAAGTCTAATCACATCCCACAATGCAAAGCCCATCCTTCCATCCTATAAGTCCTTCAAACTCCTCAAGCTAGGAGTCTAATACTGCTCACTTGAACAATTTTGATAACACAGCTACACCTGAAGTGTTCTACCCTGTTCCATAAACATCATCTGCAGTGATTTTAAGGACATATTACAGTGGCATGTAGGAACAAGGTAGCCTTTTAGCATAAATTAAAATCTGACTCTAGTGCACTAAGAAGATTTAAATAGTAACACTCACTGGAGTTCTGATACATCACCAAAGATTCAAAATGCGTCCCACCAGCTCTTAGCACAAAGCACTTAACACTTACAGTATGTTTCTAACTCATACAGCAACAACAATCACCGGCCTATATTTAAATTTCTAGACTCAAAACATCCCTGAGACCCTGTGCTTCAACAGCAACAGGCCTTCCACGTGGCACAGGCAGGAGACACTGCACGACCCCCAAATCTCTATGAGAATGCCAGTCTCTAAAATAGCCTCATCCATTCTACCTCACTTGATTCTACATGGCTCAGTCCTGCAGCAATTTTTTATGAATTGTTATGAAATGTGAAAATCCTCACATTAGAGCCAGAGCTGTGTGCTCAGCATTGATATTCACCAGACTTACAGTCCGACACAATAACTAAAGAAGGATTATCTCCCACAGCTGTTATCTGGGAAGTCTTGCACCAACATGAAGCTTGCGATCCCACAAGGAGATGCTCGCACATTACCCTGGAAGGGGTACACATGTTTATGGAACAAAGCTATTTGTCAAATAGAAGCAAGTACCTTAATAAATGGTACAAAAACCAGCCAGTGTTGGGGTTTTAATTCTCCTTCCCACTTTCCTGTGATCATGTGGCTGGACTCCAGTAACAGATTCCACAAACTGCCTCTCTCACAGCATGACAGTGACTATGCAGAGGCTCCTGTGAGCTTTCTACTCTAGGTGGAAGAACAGACACAGGTACATGCAGAGCCACAGAAAGGGCTTCCTCGGAGAATGGAACAGAGAGAACAGCTTCTGCAAGCTGGAGTAGAGCACAAATTGAAAGGAGGGCAAACCCAACAAGAATAGGATATTTACAAGAGGCATGGTAATTTCTCTAGGCAGTGGCGAGCTGCTATCAACATGAAAACCACAAGTAAGTGGAGTACTTCATCACTGTCATTTAATAGGCATGACATCTAAAACAATATATGAAATACCAGATGATAGAGAGTTCACTAGAAATCCTACACACACCCCTATTTCTGATATGGGGAAGTTGAAGACAAAAGCTACTGTAGCCTACAGCTGTCCTTTTCCCTCCGTCAAATGTCAGCCCCATTGCAGGACAGCTGATAGAACCATGAATCTATGGGGCAGAGAAGAGTATTCAAAGAAACTAAAATGGCCACATGGGAGTCACAATTCATTCACCTGCTACAGTGGCACAAACCCTTGAGTGTCAGTCATCAGGATTTGGATTGGTTTTCTTTAATATGCAAAGTTACTAGCTGCATCTGCTCAGGAGCTGCTACTTCCTCTCCCACAGGTACGAGTGGTTTTGGAAAATTGTAGGATAGCAGAGCCAACAAGGATATAAACCATGTAAAAATGGAACTGGCTTATGTTCCTGAGTCAAACCCACATTTATTTGCACGAAAAGGTTTCTGCAGAACAAAACATCGATTCAAATATCACCACAAACCTTTAGACTACCCGGGCAGTGGTTTTGCCTATCTTCAAAACAAAGAATACAAAAAGAAAGCAATGTTTTCAAAGCACACCCAGCCCCACACAGCTGAAGTGGGAACACTACTTGTGACCACGCCAGAGTTCCCAGAAGGGACAGAGCAGTAGAATACAGTCAGAGGAAGCAAAAGTCTTTCTCTGCATGCAACAGCAGTTAGATGGGTTTCCAGTCCCTTCAAGTCCTGCTTTTAGGTACCTAAGATAATAAACTTCTGCTCTAGCAAATCAGAAGTATTTTTTTAAGTACTGCGTTATTTTGTGTACATATTATGTATTTATATGTGTGTATACGTATGTATATCCATGCATAGGGTTATACATACATAAATGTATCTCCAGCACTAAATGCATACAAACCTTTGGTATGTAACAAGCCACCAGAAAGGACACTACTTGGGAATTGATAATCATGACAAACTGTCTCAGAGAGGTCATTTGCTGTCTGCTTAAGCTCAAATTAAGTTCATCTTACGATAACCTTGGAAGACAATCACTGCTGTTTGCTCCTCTAACATCACCAAGCAAGCAGGAGTAAACAGATAACCACTACAACTCTCCCAAAAACAGTGAAGATCACCAGAGGGGTAGCACTTAAATAACAGTGCTCACTGGAGTGAGCTAACTATTGACCCAGTACCACATCTTACACCTCTGTGTACTCCATACTCCAAAACCACTTTCCTGAGAGCTGAAAGAGGCCACGCTTGTACAATCACTAAGTTGATTTATGCAGCACAAGGAGAAGCCGGTCCCACCATCTTCCCACACTGCATTCTTGGGGCCAAGCAGCAAATCAACACAAACTGACCCAGATGAGAAAGTTCTCAGCCAGATCTGTTAACTGACTGCTGTCAGTCCACTAAGCTGCATTAACACATCTGGTTCTGCAGCCTTGTGCCAGCCTCAGCTGTTTGCAGCCTTCTGCTCTCATTTTGACACCAAAATTTGCAAGGCCACACATGAAAACCAGTCCTGAAAGGTTCCCATAATCAAAGTGGAAGTGGCCCTGCAATAGAACAGGCATTCAGATATGAAAAAATATTAAATAGGCATTTAGAGACGAAAAAAAAAATTGAGTTAGGCACCAGTTCACATTCCCCCTTAATGGCCATAGAATGAAAAAGAAACAAGAGAATGGTTGTGATATCAAGCAGTATTGATTAAAAACTGGACATCAGTTATTTTTAATTGCAATCATACATATTTTTTATTTATATATATTTTGTATAGTTTTCACAAGCCAAATGGATGAATTTTCATCTAGAAATCAATTGGATAACTTCTCGGAAAAGAAGAATTTTAACTTTACAAGTCTTGCCTCTTCTTTTTTAATTATATATTTAATTATTGTTGGACTGACTGAATTTACACATATTCCCTTAGACATATACCCATGTGAACTGGTAGTCAGGAAGACAATTTCTACAAAATGCTATCTTTTACCCATGCAAAACAGGGAATCTTTCTGCTTTTATATTTAAATGGCAAAAATTAAAACTAAAAAATCTGAAACCCTTGCTGTGTGAACATTATAACACCCCAGTATACTCCGAGCTGAGACATGCCTGGGATACTTGGCAACCTTTCTCATTACCTGGGAGGATCCACTGCTTTGAAAAGTCACCATTTCCAAATTCTTTGCTCCAGTCTGAAACACTCCAATCACATGGCATTGTAGAGATACCTTCCACAAGGAGACAGTTAATTGAAGCACAGCACAAAGCAACAAAACCATTGCCATACATTACCTGGGAACTTTTTTTCCGCAGTGCCTCCGCTCTGATATAAAAACTATTTACAGAATATAGAGGAGGAACTCCCTTCAAGCTTTTTAAATTACAAGATCTTTAAATCACAGCCCACTGGAAAAAAAGAACGTAGCAAAGAAGATGCAGTTCAGTGAGAGGGAAGCACAGAGAACCCAGCCACTCAAGGGTAAGTATATGCCCTACATGGGTAAGCACAGCAAAGGCATCCAACAGGGAGAACCTGTGGTGCAGGCTCAGACAAAATGACAGGCACCAGGCAGACCTGCTTGAGGTGACATCCCACACACAGCGCTGCTGCACCTTTGCTTGGGCACCAGAGCTCAGTTGAGAGAGCCTGCCCTCTTGACACAGAGAAAATCTTGACAAAAAGTAATGTTCCACGTCATGTAAGATTAGCCCCTAAACCAACAAAAATTAAACTGGATTCTCATCAAATGTAATCCACTAACACTAGGAAACACCCCACAAGTCGAGGTACTGCAAGCATCCTCAGTACCCTGTAACAGAACCCTACTACTCAGGTTATAACTCAATATCACACTGATAAAGTGAGCAAAACAGAATTCTATGAATCCAGAATATTGCACATATCTAAAGACATCTAGTCTTCTTTTAATGCTTTTTTTTAATTGAATACCACAAAAAAGGACCAAACACTTTTAGAAATAATGTTATTTGCTTATCAAAGAGAAAGAGAACCTATTTAAGCAAAAGTTCCTATAATTCTTTGGTTGTTTTGTCCTCGTAAGAAGTTTTGCTGTTGGGAAAACCAGGAGGCAACAGGTTCAGAATAGATACACAAAGTGTTTTCATAATATTACTTCACTTTGCTGCAATAGGAAAAAAGCTCTTCTGCCACCACATATCAGGAACGTTGTTTGAAATGGTTTTCAATATGATTTGATGTAACAGAGTCTTCACTAGGAGCAGAGGGATTTTCAAGGCCTGGAAGAGGCATATTGATTTTCTCCAGTTCTGTGGAAAATTGACAGTTCATTCATAAGATCCTCTGTGTGAGATGAAATACTTATTCTAAATGCTGTCCAGGGGAAAGTGACTGGAAAGCTGAAACACGAGTTGAAGAATCTGAGGTAAAGATTAATGTGTATTAAAATAAATACTGCTACAACCTCATTTAGTTTATAAAGCTAAAGGAGTAGGATCTGACTGTTTTTAGCATCTCTGCAAGTCAGGCCATCTGGAGGTTATATGAGATCACACTGAGTCAGAGTTTGATACCAAATCAAGCACCCCTGACTGCAAGCCTCAGTGTGCTAGTGGCATTTTTAAATGCCAGCATAAGGAGAAGGCTGAACTGCTCTAGGTCTCTGTGTATGTTACAGAAGCAGCTACACTGAGCACTGTGCCAACACTGACATCCACCCACACCAACCCTTACACCTGTGCAAAATACTGCTGAAATCAGGGAATATCTGTATCCACAGAGAACCACATGTGAGAGACTGAAGGACTGGAAGGCTCAAAGTATTTTGGGTGCATGTGTGGGAGAATAGGTAGGTCAGGCCTTGCTGCGGAGAGGCAACGCCCTGCTCTGCACACACATCCCCTGTCTGGGCCTGTATCCCAGCCACACAGCGCTCACCAGTCCCCACCACACCACAGGCAATGCCCCACACCCCAGCCCTGGAGCCCCAGTCTAGCCCCAGAGAGGCCAGATGACCTTAAGTCCAACCTGAGGGAAGGGCCCAGGAAAGCCAAAGGGTACTAAACTGAAGCATGAGGTGTTGACCTCATGACTTGAACTGAGCACAGGTGTTGACCCTACCTCCTCTTGGAATTCCTCTCAGTTGAACACTGCTGGAACCAGGAGGGGTAGCTATACTTGCTCTTTTCTGTACCTTTTCTGCCTTTTTCTCTTCCTCTTTCTTCTTCTAAATCTCTCTTCTCAGAGTTTTGAGTAACTTATAATCAGACAGGCTTGGAGCTGCTAAGTTGAATGGGCTAAGTTAATGTTTTGTGTTTTATGTTGAGTGAATGCTGCTCTAAAGTTTCACCAAAGTTCTCTGATTTTCTGAAACTGCCAATGAAGTTTTTTGTTGTTTTGACCTCTTGACAACATCCTGTCAGAACCTCTCCTGTACATCTAACTCAGAGTACGTGAAAAACCATAAACCTTTCCAGGAGTCTCATCCAGCAAGTGGTTTTTTGGGCCTTACAACACAAGATAGGATATTTTGTGGCAGGAGCAGCAGCACAATCAAAAAAAATGGGATGTTTTCCAAATTCATATGACAGGAAAATGAAATAGAAAGAGATTACTCTTTACTGATTTAAGGCCTAATGTATTGCTAGATTTTTGAATTGTAAAACTGTCATGAAGTGCAATTCAGTACATTCATTAAAAAATGGATAAGCTTTTTCTTGTTGTAATTCTTTACTGCATTTTAACAATATTGGCTAATTTTTAATGAGAAACAGAAAAATTGTACACGAGTACAAAGTCACTGTAAAATTCAAGCTAATGGAAAAGTCAGATATGAAATTTTTAAAATACTACCATAATGGAAGACACTTTTAAGGCTAATGCTGACAGTGACTTCTGGGTCATCTCTAACAGAGATGAGTTATTTCATGAGCTGTTGAGCCCCTTGCTCTCCTGTCTACATCAATAAAACAATTACAGTCCTGTTGACAAGCTACCAGCCATGCATTTGAGAAGTGTGCTGCGTATTTTGTGCAAAACAAGGCTCCCCTACAGTACTATAGTTTTAAGATCAGAATTTCCTAACTGGTAGAATTAGGTCAAGTGATTTTTTTTTGGGTCAAAAGTATTTTCTCTCATGTCCAGTTTTTACTGAAAGCAAAACATTATATTCTAAATGCCCATAGCAAATTTTTATAGGCTATTGCTTTTGGTGAACAGAGTATGTTTAAGTATTTAGCCCAAACACTTAACAACACAGGTTTTTGACTCCAGTTTTATGACTTGTAGCAGCCATGGCGGAAAAATCAGTTTATTTTTCAACACAGACTTCAAAATGTCTATTTGTAGGAATGAGACTCAAAAGAAAAGAAGTAAGCTCAAGTTTCTCATCCTCTACTAATCATTAACTTGCATCTTACAGAGTCTGAGGAATAAAGAATAAATTAAACTTGACTAAGAAGTACATCAGGATTATTGTAATCTATAGAATTAGGTTTTAGAAAGCATTCTTAAATAACAGATTACATACATACTTTCAAACTCCTGCCCAGTGCAGAGGATAGAGAAGTTCCTCACATTTTTCTTCTTACTACTCTCCACACACACACCCCAAAAGAAAAAAAAAAAAGAGAAAAACCCACCAAACCACAAACACCACCACCACTCTGAACCCCCTACTCCCCTCCAAAAACTTTCTCTCCCACATTTTCCCTCTGAAAATTATCCTACATCAACTGCACCTTGTATGTTTTTGTTTGTTTACAAGAACATGTCTTCTGGGCTCCCATCTGGAAAAGGAAAGCCTTTCTTCCATGGAACAGCTCATGCCTTCCCTACATGCCTATTAAATCATACATTGTAGGTGAATACTTATATACCTAATACACCAAAAAGTTCACAGTGCAAAGGCTACTTTATCATAATTAAGGTAGCACATCCACCTTCAAAGTCAGTGTTGCAGAATATTAATGTGTTGCCTTTATTATGGAAATATTATCAACATGCAACAAGGGCAATGGGATTAGGACCAGTGCTGACTTCTTTTCACACACACAAATATCCACAAGATGTTTCAGTCACAGAAGTATTCTGTTGAGGACACCTGTGCTCTGGGTGCCATTCTCATGGATCAGCTTTTCTCTGACAGGGAGACTGAAAGTTCAAAATCGACTCCTCATACTTTGAGTTAGATATGCAACCAGAAAAAATGTACTGTGACAATCCAGTCATGGTAGAGGACTGGTAAATATATTTACCAAATTCATCTTTAACACTTTAAGGAAAGTATACAGGCTGCACATGATAGTTCCAATAATACTCTCTTGAAGCACATTGACATCAAACAAGAGAAGTCACACAACTACTCACAATGGGTTTTCTCTAGTTCTAGCTGCCTTATGCTTCCTCAATCTTCTAGAAACTAGAAACATCAAATAACTTAAAACAGAAACACATTTCTAAACACTGAATTTTGGCAAAAGAAATATTTATGAGAAAGAAAATTGTCCCTCCCATGTTCCTCAGCTATTTATTTCTATATTACCAATGATACAGCCTATCACAAAGTTGTGAGGGAACACAAGGCAAGGAAAATTTTTATTCTAAGAATGACCTCTACAGATCTGAAGCAAGTTCCCCAAAGCCAGCAGTTACTAAATTTTTATATGCCTTTGAAAGACTAAGGCTACACCTGCTGAAAAAGACACTGAGGAATTCAAGAATGCCGACCTCACAATAATGCATCTATTTCATCAATACATACACCCCTGCCTTTCACTGCTACAAACCAATGCAGTAGTTGCCCAAAACAAGCATTGTTCTGTTCCTGGCAGGACCACTGGTGGAATGCTTAGCTATGCTTCATCTGTGCTATGAAGAAATGTAAAATAAAAGAGTCATTTGATCATAAACGGGGGAGGGGAGGGAAACGAACAGAATGCTTCTACTGCAAGGGCATCTTCCCAATGCAAATTTTTAAAGATCAAATGCTACAGAATGCATTTCAAAATTGCATGGAACAAGCTTCACATTGATCTGTTGGAAGTTTTTTTTAAACACTGTGGCAAGGGAAAAATTATAAAATCAAAACTTCCTTTTGGATATCTGAAAACCAGCTGACATCAGAGAATTATCCTCTACCCCTTTGAAAAACAAGCTATCAACAATGTACAAAATTTAATAAGCAATCTATTGGTCGTCCTTTAAAGGTCAGTGCACTTGTCCAATACTTTTCCTGTAATACACTTACATAATCTTATTTTCTTTCTGCTACCTTTCTGTAATTCAGAAGACTATCTAGATTCCCATATGGTTGCCATCAAATACAGCAGATGCCAAGCAAATTAAAACACAAGTTATGACTCGTAATATGCTGATGTATCATAATTGCACCATAGCTCATAACTTAGAGTGAATCATCAGCTAAAGCAAAAGTTTCTGAGGTGTCAGTGCTTTTCATACATCTTTCCAATTAGACCAGGGTCAGCGGAATCAAGTGTAGATTGAAATTTAGACCTTAACAATAGTATGCATCCATCATTTCCATCAAATATAAAAAAGCAGAGAGAATGATTAAAAATATTTCTCGGAATAAAAAGTCAGCCTAAAACTGTCTTCCCAAAGCAAGGGGGAAAGAAGGGGATATAGTTCTTGCCTTTTGTGAAGCAGGGTGGCCTACTTTGACCTTTTGCACCGTACTTTTGACATCATCCTCCATGGAAGCCAAAGGGGAAAGGAGTCACTGTTTGTTTGTTTGCTATGAGCCCAAAAAAGCACTCTCTGTTACCTCATATTACAGCTTTTTGCTTTACCGAGACAAGAGCAGGAAGGCTCATGCAAAAGCAGTGTCTATTGCAGCAGCTGCCAGCCGGGAAAGGTGGCACACAGAGCACGTGGTGCTTTAGCACCGGCAGAACGGCATCGGAGCTAAAGCACAGGTGTGTGCACAAGCGGCAGCACGGCTAAGGGAAACACCACACTGACTTCCAGCTTTAGATCTAGGTGCATTTGTGCCTGTTAGTTCTCTGATCCTAAATACTACTTAGGTGACTGCCCAGGGGTTTTTTCCCACTACAGCATAGTAGTCTCATAAAATAAGCTTTTCTGAACAAACATTTCCAGAGTATTTATCAACTTTAACACTGAATTGCCAAATGAAATTAAGCCTGCAAATATATCTAGAACATCAATTATGCACAGATTTGGCAGATAATATTGTCTTCTACAACAGTATGAAACATATTTAGGCAAGAATACACTACCAGGGGTGGTGCAAGCCTGAGAACTACCTCCTAAAAAGCATACACTGTCACTCATCTTTAGTCACAACTACACACACAGCATTCAAGCACAACTTTCCCATATTCATTATCCTAATAATTCTGCCGTGGCTTTTAAGGTGTGAAATACCTGACCAGCACAAAACAAAAAAGACAAAAAGGTCTGGCCATTTCTTTTGCCCCTATTCTGTGGTATTTAAGGCCTTGAATTTTTTGTAATAACTTCAGTTTAACTAGCAAGTACAATCATTCCCTGCATAATTTCAGCAGATCTATAATATTCCTCTATTCAAAGCACTGACAATTTTCTTGTCAAAATCACTACTCTTGCAACTCAGTTCTCTTTATTTTTAGTCTACTGTTTTATGATGCAGAATAGAGGTATTTTCTTTGTTTACATTAACATTTTAAAAGATTGTGTTAAAACCACTATACAATGGTGCTCAGATAGAAGGCCTAACAAGGCGTGCTCCCTGTCTGCAAGATCCTGGAAAGTGTCATCGGGTTTATATGATGACCTCTTCATCATTTCAGTCTAATTACAATGGTTATTAGTGGTTATTTTTGATTATCACTTTCTGTAAACAAGCAACAGAATTTGAAATTTTCATTCACAGCTTTTCTGGCCCATTTATTGAAGAGTTCGCTATGACTTCAGTAAAAACAACATTAACATGTATTAACATGTATTCAACAAGAGTATCCGTCTTTGTTTTCACTCCCAATCATGACAGACACGGTAATAATGCAGGCTTTCTCTTAAAGAGATTACAGTCTTCTATAGAAATTACTAAACCCTCGAAGTGCTTGGTCTTCATGAATTTCTAGAAGTTTAGCCAGGAACACAAATGAGACAATTAGCATTTTGCAAAAGAGGAAATCTGCAAGCAAGGTCCCCACATCAAGCAAATGACAGAGTGGCACAATTATATTTTTCCAGGCTTTGAGATCAGCATTCCAGCAGTGTAAAGCCTTTGGCCCATTCAGTTACAACACAGGCACACCTGCCACCCTGCAAAAGCCTCACTGCATCAGCCTCAGAAGTAAGAAGAGGCTAGGAGTAAGGCGTAAGAAAAAGACTAGTTACAGAAAACCTAAAACATAACCACCACCCCACTTGCACCATCCACACATCCACCTTTCGAGAATAAAATGAAGGAAATTATAGGATATAGAGCTTCTGAGACACTGACAGTGTCTGAAAGAGCAAGTTAACATGCTTATATATATTCCAGCATAATGTCCCTCCCTCAGTCCAAGGACACAGCATACAAGTGTTCCTCACACTACCTGCTCCCTGCTGAAAAACATCCGTGTTCACAGCAACATATGCCCAGCAGAATCAAAACAACGACAAGGGCAAAGAACCAATGCAAACTCAACCACCAAAAACCAAGCCAAGAGTACAATCACAAAAGCTCTGTAGGGTCAGAATACTACAAAGCTTGCTACCGTTCATCAGCAGGGGTCGGTCTGGGGCCAAGTAAACACTGACCTAAAGCCACAGTCAGCTTCACACTGGCAGCATATCTTCTTGTTTAAGAAAAGATAATACAGTATAAAAGTGGACTTCACCAAAAGTCCCATCCTTTCAAAAGATCTTCATATATGTTTATTTTCCAGGAACATAGACCCAAGGTTAGCTATGGATACCTGCTATCCATCTATCCACCAACTTTTTGTTCTCCCCAAGGGAACAATCAGAAGCTCAGCTCTGCTCAAAAGACTTCTTTCAGCTGTTCTTCTCTACCTTCACCCATAACCTTCAAGGTGGTGTTGGGGCTTTTTTGAGGGACCTTTTCCCCCAATTCTCCTTTCTACCCCAAACAAGCCACTATACCAGATATGTATCCAACTTTCTTCCAAAGGCCCTCAAAAACACATCCACACTACCTCGGTTTGATCCAGATCTGGACTCAATAATTATGAGTGGGTCCTCCAAACTCAGAATATTTTGTGAAGCTGGGTTTGTGCATGCTTCACATTGCTCTGTGGAATACTTCATGTAAAAAGGGGAACTGTAAATGTGAGACTTCACCTGACTTTAACATTCTGCGCAGTGAGAAGACCTCACCACTCGCATGTGTGTGAGAATGCTCAGTCCCCCCCCCTCCTCCTTTGTGGTTACGAAATTTGGCATGAACATCCAAAACCAGCTGCTTCTCTTTCAAATCCAACACATTGAGAAGATGCTAGAAGTACTGTTACAGGGAGATTTCATTTCACTGTACAGTTCTGCCTACTCCACAGCCGGTGGGGAATGGTGCAACAAGATACTGTGCAGGCAGATCAAGCAGCACAGCCAGGAATCCCAACAAATGCCCAAACAGGCCTCCTACAGGCTTGCACTTTAGGGACGGGTGGAAATACTGTTCCCCCCTCCTCCATCCTATTACTGCTACTACTACTATGTGTTAACAGCTAATCATAATAAACCTGTGCCATACATAACTTCATCACTGTGAAATCATTAAACAGCACTGTTCGGAGAACCTGAGCTGTTATTCTATTATTTCCATCTAACAGGGATGGCAGTGTGTAAACATGCAGATCAATTCGTTCTCCAGGCCTGGGTGCCTGGTTGCTCCCTTCCTCTCCCACCACAAAGCAGAGGTTGGGGAAGGAAGGAGGGAACAGGAAAAAATGAAAAGACGGGGTGGGGGGAAAAAGGCATAAAATCCGCTTCGTACTAACAACAAAAGCAATTAGGAGAGCCGGAAGGGAAGAGAACCGGCACCCTCGGGAGGTGGAGGAATGCAGCACCACAACTTGCCCGGGGAAGGGCTGACCGGGGCGGTCGGGTCGGAGGCGGCGGTACCCCGGGCCTCGCACCCGCACCCCATCTAAAATCCCCCCGTGGCCTCATGCTGGGCTGTCACACGTCCCTGTCGCTCGTGGCCGTGCCCAACCCGGGATTAGCGGCGGCCGGGGGGAGGAGGAGGAGAAAGCAGAGGAAGACACGAAACCGGCCCCACTTACCCAGAAAATGACATTGAAGCCGAAAATAAAATACTTGATGCAACAACTGACTTCAGGCCCCTTGTAGTGCTTTCCGGACATCCTCTGAGCTCATGAAGACGCTTTACTCGCAGCCAGGGTGAGAACCAAAAGGGGAGGAGGGGAAGGGAGAGAATTGCAAAAAAAAAAAAGAAAACAAACAAAAAGAAGGAAGACTAGGAGGAGGGGTCTGGGAAGACTAGAAAGAGGGTGGCGGCAAGACTATGAGGAGGGGGCCGGGGGCGGCGCGGTGCGGCGGGCAGAGCTCAGGGCCGGCTCCGCGCCGCGGG